>LPNX010571292.1:363877-407385 GCA_001517045.1 Pseudotsuga menziesii
TCCAGTTACATTTCCCGGTTTGGGTTTCATACACGCGTTGCAAGTTCTAAAAGTGTCCTTGAATGACCATGAGGTGCCTAGAAAAATGGCCACAAAATAAAATTGTGTCTTTGGTCATGAATCCATCAATTCCAATGGATTTAGGATGCGGGGTTTCAACCTGGAGGACCCCCTGTATCGTGACTCAATTGCCTAGAAATGGTCCTATTGTGTCGTCTTCAAAACTAGGGTTTTGCTCAGTGAAGGTCATGCCAATTTTGCACAAGGGGGTCAAATTTGAGTTGAATGCTCCCATACAACCATGGACAACATGGATACATCCACAAAGGCCAGATTCATGTGTCAAAGTTGACGAAACCCGCTTACGTTTCCTGGTTTGGGTTTCGTGAACCCATAGAAAGTTCTCAAAGTGTCCCTGAATGACCCCGGGTTTCCTGAAAAAATGGCCACATAACGAAAATCGTGTCTTCGTTCGTGAAGTCGTTGATTTGAATAGATTAGAGATGTTGGGTTTCAGTTAGGGAACCCATTGTACCGTGACTCAATTGTGTAGAAATAGTACTATTTTGTCATCTCTAAAACTAGGGTTCTGCTCAATGAAGGCCTTGCCAATTTTGCATAAGGGGGGGGGGGGAGGATTTGAGTTGAATGCTCCCACGTGACCATGGAAATAATGGAGATACCCACAATGGCCATATGCACATGCATGAGCTGATAGAACCTGATTACGTTTCCCAGTTTGGGTTTCGTGCACCTGTAACAAGTTCTCAAAGTGTCCATGTATGGCCCCAGGGTGCCTGGAAAAAATGGATACATAACCAAAATTTGGCTTTATTCAGTAATTCGTTGATTCTAATGGATTCAAGATGTCAGTTTTAAGCTGGGAGCCCCCCGTACCATGACTCAATTTCCCGAACATGGTCATATTACGTAGTGTCTTGAACTAGTGTTCTTCTCAATGAAGGTCATGTCAATTTTGCACAAGGGGGGGGGCAAATTTGAGATAAGCACTCTCACGACATTGTAGACAACATGGAGACATACAAAATATCTATATGCATGTGTAGGAGGTAAAGGAACCTGGTTATGTTGTCATGTTTGGCTTTCGTGCACCACTTGAAAGTTCTCAAAGTGTCCATGAATGGCCCTAGGGTGCCTAGAAAACATGGCCAAAGAACCAAAACCATGTATCCAATCATGAATTTGTCGATTCCAATGGATTAAGGATGTGGGGTTTCAGCTGGAGGACCCCTCCTACTATGACTCAATTTCTTGAAAATGTTTCTATTATGCCACCTCTGGAACTAGGGTTCTGCTCAGTGAAGGTCGTGCCAATTTTGCACAATGGGGTCAATTTGAGTTGAATACTCTCATTTGATCGTGGATAGTGTGAAGATATCCACACTGTAATGCACGTGTGGAGATGGTGGAACCTAGTTACATTTCTCGGTTTGGGTTTCGTACACCCGTAGCAAGTTCTCAAAATGTCCCTGAATTTCCCTAGGGTGCCTGACAAAAATGGCCACAAAAGAAAAATCGTGTCTCTGGACATGTCGTCGATTACAATGGATTCAAGAAGCGGGGTTTTGCTTGGGGGACCCCCCATAACATGACTCAATTTCCTAAAACGGTCCTATTGTGTTGTCTTCGGAACTAGGGTTCTGCTTAGTGAAGGTCATGCCAATTTTTCACAAGTGGGTCAAATTTGATTTGAACGCTTCTGCATGATCATGGATAGAGTGTGTTGAAATATTGTAACTTCAAAGGATATTGTAAATTCATTTTACTTATGTAACCCAAGGGAGATGTTATTATTCCTCGGTCGAGGTGTTACTATTGCATTTGGTCATCATAGAGTCATGAGGTAAATTCTCCATTGTAATTCAGGTCATTAGTACCCTAATGAATAATATAAAATACTGTTTTGAGTCTTCCTAGGTGAAGTGGCCCAGAAAATTTAGTGGAGACGACTTGTTTAGGGTAAAAGTCAGTTGGATCAATGTGTATAAATAGGATAGTTGTGATTATTATTTAAACACAAACTCACTCACTTGAGTAGCACATAGGAGAGAGAGAGAGAGAGAGATCAACAAAGAGGAGAATATATGTTTTGGGGTTTTATCTTATACATCTTATACAGAGAAAGTTTTGTTGGGCTTTCTTCCCCTTGAGGGTTTCCCAGGATAAATATTGTGTCTATCTTGTGACTGTGTTTCTTTCGGTGATTCTGTATATGCTACTACTATGAATTTAAATTGCAGACTAATAATATCTAGTCTAGCATATGAAATCTTAACATGGTATCATAGCTAACTTGAATAGGACAACTTTCACAAGGTGAAACTCTCTCTCCTTCCTCTTCGAAAGAAATTAGGGTTTCTAAAAAAGTTAGAATTTGGAAGACCTGCTTGCATAGAAATTCCTGCCTCCCTAGAGCACATCTATTGATCCAAGGATCAAATTTTTTGGGTGGTTGAATATCTGAAAAAAATCAAACCCTAGTTTGTCCCTGAACCATAAAACTGCAGAAAATGAGAACGAGAAATTCTTTAGAGCTGCAATCAGTTGGATTTGAAGGGTGAAGATTTGGGATCTCGAGAAATCAGTTGGACCAACCAACTCACCTCAGTCAAGCACATATCCTGGTAAGTTCAACTTTACATTTTGAGAAATTTCATTTTTCAGTGACCTACTAGATAGGATGGCCCCAAGCACTAAGCTTGAGGACAAGATGGATAGCATATAAAACCTCCTAACTTGGAATTATAGGATTGGTCTCATTCTGAAAGAGAATTTCCTTGAGAAGTACATCAAGGATGAAGTTACAGAACCAACATAATTTTAATCCAAGGAGAAGCATGAACAAGACCTAATCAAGGCAATGAGGATCATTGATTATTCTATCAAATATCACTTGATCCCTCAAGTGTCATCTAAGAAGATACCTAAGCAAATGTATGATGCACTTTCTAGAATGTATGAGGGAAGGAACATCAAAATAAAGATGAATCTGAGAGCTCAATTGAAGGGAACCAAGATGAGAAAAGGAGAATTAATTCAAGGACTTCACAAGGGTCTCCCTAGTTTAGAGTAAAACTAAGTGTTATTGGATACGCCCTTAATGAGGATGAACTAGTTATTACTGATCTCAATGGTCTCACTAGACCTTGGGACTCATTCATACAGACTCTATGTGCCAGAAAAGAAAGTATGAAGTTTGACATAGTATGGGAAGATTTCATACAAGAAGAAGTTAGAGTAGCCAACAGAGAAGCTCTGCTCAGAGAAGATTATTAGGCTCTAGCCATCCATACTAAAGGAAGAAAACAATCAAACTTCAAGATGAGTAATCATAAGCCTTCAAATAAGAAGTTTCAGAAGAAGAAGAAGTAATACTCAAAGTATCAATGCTATAACTTTCACAACATAGGACACCTTTCAAGAGAGTATCCATCATGAAAGAAGAAGAACAACAACAAGTGACATCATTCCCATCTAGTTGAAGATGAGGAAGAAGAAGAAGAAGAAAGACCTCGAAAGAGACTAACTAGAGGTGAAGATGTAGAAGAATATGTACTATTCTCTGCACTCTCTGGGTCTGTAACACCTGGAGAAGATACCTGGCTTATTCATAGTGGTGCTTCAAAGAACATGACAAGGAAGAAGAAAACTCTGTCAAGACTTGAAGAAAATAAATCGCCCAGAAGGTATCATTGGGAGATGACTATCAATATCCCATCAAAGGTATTGGTGAATCAAGCTATAAGCTTGACTTTGGGACTTCCATGAAGATGGAGGAAGTATTATATGTACCAGGTTTGAAAAAGAACTTACTTTCCATCTCTGCTCTAGATAAGAAAGGATATAGAGTTTCTTTTATAGATGGACAAGTACTTATGTGATCCAAAGGAAATACACTTGAAGATATTGTGGTCATTGGTGAAGAAGGAGGACTATACAAACTCAAAGTACATTAAGAGAAAACCCTTGTCCATGAGACTACCAGCTCAAGTGAAATGTGGCATAGGAGGCTAGCTCACATCAACTACAAATCACTTCCCTATGTGAGCAAGGTGGTAACAAGGTTACTAGATTTGAAGATCGATCATGAGGGAACTTGAAAATGATGGGAAAGAGGAAAGGACATCAAGAATCCATTTCCTAAAAGTGAAACAAATACTAAAGGTACATTGGAACTAATTCATTCTAATGAATGTGGTCCTATGCCCTCCATATCCTTAAGTGGATATGAGTATTATGTCACATTTATTGATGACTATTCAAGAACGACTTGGATATATGAATAAGAGTGAAGTGCTAGGAAAATTCAAGGAATTCAAAACCTTGATAGAGAAACATTCAGAAAGAAGAATCAAGACACTCAGATCAGATAATGATGAAGAATACACTTCAAAGGAATTTGAAGAATTTTGTAAGGAGGTAGGAATCAAGAGGGAACTAACCACTCCCTATAATCCCCAACAGAATGGTGTTATGGAAAGAAAGAATAGAACTATTATGGAAGCAATGAAGACCATGATTCATGACCAAGACCTCCCCATGCACCTATGGGTTGAAGCAACAAGAAAATCCGTATATGTGCAGAATAGATTATCTATAGTGCTCTTGGATTCAAGACTCTTGAAGAGATGTATACATGAAAGAAACCTAAAGTGATCAATCTCAAGATATTTGGTTTCCTAGTATATGTACATATTCAGAAAGAGAAGAGAACCAAGTTGGCTCCTTCTGGAAAGAAGGGAATATTTGTTGGATACTTTGAAGTCTCCAAAGCCTTCAGGATTAACATTTCAGGATTTCATCATATCAATATTAGTAGGGATGTAACATTTGTTGAAGAGGCAAATCTTAAGAAATCTAGAAGGTTTCAACTTGAAGAAGTGCAAGAAGAGGATGTACCTCCCAAAATGGTAGAAGATGAACCCTCCTCTGAAATAGTAGCATATAAATATCATGATATGCTAGAACCTCAAGAACCCCCTACTATGGATATCTCTTGAAAGAGAAAAATTTCTTGGGTAAGAGAAATAATACAAGAAGCTGAGAGAGATGGAGCTCCAAAAGGCTCCACAAGAACTAGAAAAAGATCAAATCCATACTCCAGTTATGTAGCTTTGATGAGTGACCTTGTAGATTGAGAACCCATCAGCTATGGAGAAGTTGCACAGAAGAAAGAATGGGTTGAAGCAATGATAGAAGAAAACTAGTCAATAATGAAGAATGATGTTTGGGATATAGTTCCCAAACCAGAAAACAAGAGTGTGGTATCTTTGAAATGGATCTACAATATTAAACATGCTACTAATGGAAGTATTGAAAATTACAAGGAAATATTTATGGCTAGAGGATTCTCTCAGATAGAGGGGATTGATTATGAAGAGACATTTGCTCCAGTAGCAAGGTGCACTTCCGTCAGAACCATCATGGCACTTGCTTCCATGATGAAGTGGGACTTACACTAGATGGATGCAAAGACAACCTTCCTTAATGGTGTGATTGAGGAAGATTTTTACATCGAACAACCACAAGGATTTGAAGTCGAAGAAAGAGTCTCATGTATGCAAGTTGAAAAAGACATTGTATGGACTGAAGCAAGCTCCTGGAGCTTGGTATGGTAGAATAAATAGCTTCTTGACAAGCTTTGGATTTACCAAGAGTAAAGATGATCCTAACCTTTATATGGATATTATGGATGATGAACCTGTCATACTATTACTATATGTGGATGATCTATTTCATATTGGAAATGGGAAACATATCACAGATTGCAAGAAGAAGCTAGCTGAAGAATTCAAGATGAAAGATCTTGGATTGATGAATTATTTCCTAGGGCTGGAAGTGCTGGAAGTGTGGCAGATCCGCAGAAGGAATCTTTTCGAACTAGGGAAAGTAGGAAGTAGAAATATTAAAAAGATTTGATATGTTGGATTGTAAATCCATGGCCACACCCATAGACACCAACCTAAAGTTGTTATCCAATGAGTCATCAGACTTAGTGGACATGCCTTGGTACAGACAGATCATTGGATCTTTGATGTGTCTGACAAACACTAGGCCAGATATTTGCTTTACTGTGAACACCTTAAGTTGGTATCTAGTTAAACCTATATGGGTTCATTTGATAGCTGTAAAGAATGTGATGAGATACCTAAAAGGTACAATAGACTTGGGACTTTAATATGGTATAGATCATGACTACAGATTATATGGATATACGGATTCAGATTAGGAAGGAAGTGATGCAGACAGGAAGAGCACCTTTGGTGGATGTTATTGTCTGGGATCCACCATGATATCATGTTTTAGTAAGAAACAGTCCAGTGTTTCTCTCAGTACAGTTGAAGTAGAGTACATAGCATCTTGATCCGCTAGTTGCGAAGTGATATGGCTTAGGAAACTGATGTCATGATTATTTGACATAGAGTTGGACACTACAGTGATTCTTTGTGACAACCAAAGTTGCATAAAGATGACATAGAATCCGGTGTTCCATGATAAATCAAAGCACATATAAATTTGATATTTTTATATAATGGATATGGTACAAAAGAGATCTATAAAGCTCTAGTATGTGAATATCGATGAGCAAATTGCCGATGTACTGACCAAGCCTCTATCTCGAGTTAATTTTGAATATTTTTGTGACAATCTTGGTGTAGTTCGAAAATACTTTCTTCGCAAGGAGGAACAATGATGGTACTACACATAATGAAGATATGGACCTTCTTTGAAAATGAGGAAGAAGTCGAAGATATGGACTCCTTTCGGAAAGGAAGATCGGGTTGAATACATTAACCCTCCTCGGACAAAGGGGTAGCAGGTTGATAATATGAAACTTCCCATGAAAGGGGGAGTGATGATAAGACTGACATCGATGATGGATCAAAGTGATTCTGAAAAGTTCTGACATTCACTTTTGGATGATAGTATCATATCTTGAGGATGGAAGGTATAATACTATGTGCATGAGAGTGGTCCTTACTAGCTAAGTATGGCCCTACATATTTTACTCTTGCATGGAGAGTATCCACATTCATTTGTGGATACCATAGAATAACACTCGCTCAGGAGTGGTCCTAACCTCAATGGTAAGGATTCTCTACATTGATTCCTCACATACGACAGGGGTGACATTTTGTATGCATTCAATATATTCTCTACAGAAATTACTCTTGTATGGAGAGTATGCCTGCATTCATATGTAGATACCATAGAATAAGACTCGCTTGGGAGTGGTCCTAACCTTAGTGGTATGGATTCTCTATGATGAGTCCTCACGAACGTCGTAGTATAACACTCACTTGGGAGTGGTCCTAACCTCAATGGTAAGGATGTTCTATGATGAGGGATGACATTTTGTATTCGGTCGAGATCTGCTCTACAGACAATACTCTTGCATGGAAGAGTATTCCTACACGTGAGTGTAGATACCGTAGTATAACACTCACTTGGGAGTGGTCCTAACCTCAGTGGTATGAATGGTCTAAGATGAGTCCTCACAGACTATAGGGCCTGCATCTAGGTGCGGTCGAGATATACATTTAGCTGTAGACGATTCAACTAGTCAATGTCACGGACCAGGCTGATGGAGGATTGCATCATCCTTGGACTTATGTCGTAAAGAGATCATGTGTATTGCAGGTAGCATGGCAACAAAGGATCAAGTACATCGAAGTATGGCAGCAAAGGATCAAGTATATCGAAGTACCGCTGCAAAGGATGAAGAAGGATCAAAGTGTTTCTGTAAAGGATCAAAAGGATCGAAGTGTTGTTGCAAAGGATCAAAAGTATCGAAGTGTTGCTACAAAGGATAAATAATATCGAAGTGTTTCTATAAAGTATTGAAGTAGTGCTGCAAAGGATCAGAAGATCGAAGTGCTGCTACGAAGGATCAAAAGGTCGAAGCGTTGCTGCAAAAGGATCAAGTAATCGTGTGATGCAAGAGATGAAGACATTGAAGAGTAACTCTTCCAGTTACTGATTGTGAAAACTTCCTATGACGTATAGATGTATTACCTTAATATTGTCGAATATATTGTCTCTCTATTCTCCTATATTCTATGATGATGTGGTCAGTAGAATAAACTTCTTGTTAAGGGGGAGTGTTGAAATATTGTAACTTCAAAGGATATTCTAAACGTATTTTACTGATGTAACCCAAGGGAGATGTTATTATTCCTCCAACAGGGTGTTACTATTGTATTTGGTCATCATAGAGTCATGAGGTAAATCCTACATTGTAATTCGAGTCATTAGTACCCTAATGAATAATATAAAATATTGTTTTGAGTCTTCGTAGGTGAATTTGGCCCAGACAATTTAGTGAGGCCGACTTGTTTAGGGTAAAACTTAGTTGTCTCAATGTGTATAAATAGGAGAGAGAGAGAGAGAGAGAGAGAGAGAGAGAGAGATCGACAAGGAGGAGAATACATGTTTTGGGGTTTTATCTTATACATATTATACAGAGGAATTTTTCGGGGGGTTTTATTCCCATTGAGGGTTTCCTGGGATAAATATTGTGTCTATATTGTGATTGTGTTTCTTTCAGTGATTATGCATATGCTACTACTATGAATTTGAATTGAACCCTAATGATATCTAGTCTAGCATATGAAACCTTAACAGAGTGGAGATATCCACAATGTCTATTTGCATGTGTGGGAGCTGACAGAACCCAATTACATTTCCAGGTTTGGGTTTCGTGCACTTGTAGTAAGTTCTCAAAGTGTTCCCGAATGCCCCCAAGGTGCCTGGGAAAATTGGACACAAAATAAAAACCGTGTCTTCGGTAGTGAAGCCATCAATTCTAATGGATTCAAGATGTCAAGTTTCAGCTGGGGGACCCCTTGTACCATGACTCGATTTCTCAAAAACGGTCCTATTGTGTCATCTCTAGAACTAGGGTTATTCTTAGTGAAGGCCTTTCCAATTTTACACAAGGAGGTCGAATTTGATCGGAAAACTCCTGCACAAGCGTGGACAACGTGGAGACATCCATAATGACCAGATGCACATGTGGGAGCATACGAAACCTGATTACGTTTTTTCAGTTTGTGTTTCATACCCCCATATCAAATTCTCAAAATGTCCCTTAATTCCCCCAAGGTGCTTCGAAAAAAAATGGCCATTCAATAAAAATCCACAAAAGTCATACTTCCATATGAAAAACATCACTATGGATCATATGGATAAAATAAGGGCAGCTGAAAAGAAGTTATTCCATGCCTATGCATTAGGATTAAAGAGTTCTAACATTTATTTAGTTCTAGTTTAATTATTTATAAATTTATCAATTTCCATGGGTCATAATTAGTAATTCTTTATAGAATATTGCAAATTCCTTATCCATTGCATCACATCATGAATCAAGAAAACAAGGTAGCTAATCCATCTTGGCGCACAAATGATGAAAGTTTCTTATAGCATGAACGTTTGAACCACACATTTCTGCATCAAATTCCATCCTGATTGTGCAACTTCCCTTCTCAACAAGGAATAGTTGTTGTTGAACTACAATGTCTTTAATTTCTGTTCATTTCAGTGGCTCACATCACCAAGGTGCCTTGGTTGTGTTCCCTACCCTTGGGTAGCAAGCCTGTCGAGCACCCTATATGCAGATAGATTACTATCAACACACACAGAGCATACGAGATTTATTGTCAACCTGAGAAAGTCTTTTATTTCAAAGGATAAATGCACAGTATATGCGTTAAACACCAAATCAATATAATTGAACACTCTTATCCTCTAACAACTATGTTCATCCCCAGAATTGGTGCAATCCTATTCATCTTCTACATACTACAAATTCAATTACCTGTAATTCAGAAAAATGATCTAAGATGCAAACAGCAATTGCAGATAAAAAGGAAATCCTATTCACAACTCAGAACAGTTAACTGCTCATTCAATCTACTTACTCTTGAAAATCATAAACATAAATTAAATATTAATCTAGAAATTCAATTGCAAGGGATTAAGCTCAGCTATTCAAAGGAATTGACTTGCAAGAATGAAAATCGACAATCATAACAGGAAAGATAAATTGCATGGATTCATAGGATAACAACTGAAACTACAAGATGAACCAAGCTGCGTACGACTACTACTCAAATTGCATAAAGGAATTTATCTATTCAATCAACTATCACTCTGAGCCAATTACCAATCTTTAAGAAAATGGGATCCCAACTATACTGTAAATCCACACTACTGCTGGGTACAAAGGAAATATGATCAACAAAGCATTACACAACCATGAATTCAGAAATCCTACTTTAACTCAGCAATCTCTGCGGAAGGCAGGCCCAGCGTTCACGCAAGGACGCTGGATGAACAATGTACAGCTCCCTTAAATCAGCGGTAACTTATTTGTATTAAACGAAGGAATGATTACAAATTACTTCCACTGTCAATACAAGAATGAATTCTCTATTTTCCCACCCCCCGGGTCGAGACAGCTTCTCACTTTTATACATACAGACTATAACATCCGATCCTATTACAAAGGGCAGCCATGAAGATCTCTGATCTTCAGGCGCCCTGAATAACACTAGTTGTTACAAGACGTGGCATGGTGCAAATATAGAAAATGAAAGAAAGCTATTGACTGGCCCAGAAGTGGCGATTTGAAAAGATCGCCCTGATATTCGAGCAACTATCCTAAAGATCCCCCAATCGTAGCACATTCTGTTACAGCTACTCTGCACGGCTCTGCCTGGAATGTTGCATAAGAACCACGTGCCTTAATTGATGATTGAAGGATTAAGGACCGTCTTGAATCACGAACGCCCCTTGTTTCAAGACTTGTTCAGCTCCACTTTCCTGCAGTCTACTCATCTCACGCTATCTTCATAAATCACAACATATTAGCACAATTTGAGAGATACACAGCCTTAATTGTCACAATCATAAGCATTAATAAGATGAAACAATAATCAGTCTTACCTTGGCAATTTAGGGCATAAAGTGAGGAAGACAGGTCTGATTAGCGTGTTGAACGGTGTAAAACAAGGGAGGAAAAGGTGATTAAGGATGGTTAAAAAGGGACCAATTGTAGACTCAACATATCCCCCCAACTACCCTGTTACATGTCCTCATGCAACAACCTGCATCATTCGGAGTCCAAGTCCTGCATTGAGCTCTGTTCATGGAGAGAGGAGAAATTGTAGGGAAACTCAGGTTCCTCATCTGCCTTTAGAAAGCCTCTGTGAATGACCCAATACTTCCAACATCTCTGCTCCTCTGCCCTAGTCAAGGAAAAATCCATGTTGTATGGTGTTGCTGGCCACCAAATAAGAGGAAATTTAAATTTCATTCCCAGCCAGTTAACTCCACATTCCTTCATACTTCCCACGTAACCCTTGACTCTAGAGAGTGCATGTTTAAAATTTTTAAAGCAGTAGGGATCCCAGTTTCTAAGTGTAGAGGAGGCAGCCTACCATCTATGCTTGCTGCCTTCATGCAAACTGCTGCTGCCTGGAAATGGATTTGGTACAAGTGGAGATTACCTCTTCCTGCAATTTCATGATATGTTGTTCCTGGGAAGGGCTGGAAAGAAAATTTATGTACCGTGCCAAAAGAATGCCAAGATTCTGGGGCTCGCTTCGAATCCATAAATTAGTGTGGGCTTCATTGTGGGAAAAGGTCTGAAAAGACCTTTCCCACTGAACGTGATTGCTCACAAAAGACGCAAAGGCTCTTAGCTGAACATCCCCTGCAAATGGAACAGGATTTGAGTGGCGATCCAAAGGCAAGCCATCTCGTGCAAGTATAATTCACACAGTAAGTTCTGCTCCTCAAAATTACTTCCAAAGAATGTCTCCAAAAAAATTTCTGAGGTTGTGATTTCAAACGACCTCCCCTCCTGTACAGCCTTTAATTTAAACCAAACAAACTGCTCGAAGAGAAATACTGGATAAGAGGAAGAGGGCTTCCTAGTGCCCATGAGTTCTCGAGATAGGGCATACATCTGCTCCTTCTCCTTCTGCATGGATTGAAACTTTTTCAATTCTCTCATCTTGTTCTGTAGCTCCTCTACCTGAACTCTGTGGGCCATACGTTCTTCAGCCCCCCGCTCTTCCAGTGCTCTAATAATTCTTCTATGCTCACTCAAACCAATCATCATTTTCTGGTTTTCTTCCACCTGACTTTTCCATTTGGTCACTTCCAGTCTCAGGGCTGAGGCCTCTGCTGTGAGGTTTAAAATTTTTGTTTTATAATGCTCTTCTTGCTCTGAATCCAGCTCAATGAAATTTTTGAGAGGGAGAAGTACTGGTTCTTGTGGGACAGTGTCCTCCAGCACATCTAGGTTTTCTATGAGAGTTACTGGTTCTTGTGTAACAACAACATACCCTGGATTCCCTTCTACAGTTGTATTCATGGCTTGTTGAGACACTGGTTCTTGTGGGATAGTGCCTTCTCCCTGGTCAACCTGCATTTCTGAATTTAATTCTTATGTTGCTGGTTCTTGTGTGGCAGCAACATCCCCTGGATTACCTTCCACAGCTATATTCATGGCTTGTTGAGACACTGGTTCTTGTGTGACAATGTCTTCTCTATGGTCAACCTACATTTCTGAATTTAATTCATGTGTTGCTAGTTATTGTGTGGCAGCAACATCCCCTGGGTTCTCTTCTGACATTAGTTCTTGTGTTGCTGGTTCTTGTGTAACAGCAACATCTTTTAGACTCTCCTCAGCAGCCACCTCCATTGTTTTTAGGGACATTGGTTCTTGTGTAACAGTGTCTTCCTTCTGCATTTCTGAATTCAATTCTTGTGTTGCTGGTTCTTGTGTGGCAGCAACATCCCCTGGATTCTCTTCAACAGCTACATTTATTGCTTTTGGAGACACTGGTTCTTGTGTAACAGTGTCTTCTTTGTTCTCCTGCCTCTGAGATTGGATATCTTCCCCATCATGCAGCTCTTCCTCGAGGATCTTAGTGTCACCTGAGGCTAATGATTGTTCATCCTCACTCCACTGTGTATCGGGCATGATATCCATCCCTGGGTTATCTTCTAATTTAAATTCAGGAATGCCTGCTGCAATTCCCAAGGATATTGGTTCTTGTGTTACAACATCCTGGATTACCTCTTCATCCTCCCGTGGTTGCAATTCTTCTCTAAGCCCTGTATCATGGGGACATTCTGGAGTCATAGTGCAAAGCTCCTTATTAGGTTCCAGAGTGTCCTCCATCCCAGATTCTTCTCCCACTTTCTCTGCCAATTGGACAAGTATATTCAAGGTTGTTGGTTCTTGTGTTACAGCCCCTTGTTCTAGTTCATTAATGTCCTGCCCTTGTGGTTCAGCTTCTATCATCTCTATATCGTGGGAGCATTCTGAGTTCACAGTGCAATCCTTATCTCCATCATCATTCCTGATTTCATCCTTTTTCTCCTCTGTCACAGGATTGGTGGCAGCTTCAGCAAGGATGGTCAAAGATGCTGGTTCTTGTGTAGCAGCATCTTCTTTTTCCGCAGCTTTTTCTGTTGTGGCCTCGGATTGCTGAGCTGTACAGGTGCGAAGTATGATCTTATGGCCTGCCTCTTTGAAGATTTCCCCACAGGCAGGACAAATCACTCGCTCCTCTTCCTTGCCAGGCTCGGTAGAGTTTGATTCCTCCAACTGTTCTGCAGCCTCCACCAATGTATACATTTTCTTCTCACCTTGTTTCCTGCAGGTTTCCTTCCATGTCTCCACACTTCCCTTCGAAGTACTTGGAATTCCTCCTTTAATAACATGTTCTCTTCCAAAAGTCCTTCAATGCTAGGTTCTTCCTCAACTGGCCTTTGTGGAGAATCCATTGGCCTTGGTACAAGGATCGAGAACTCAACCTGTGCCTCCAGGGTTGTCCATCTTCTTCTGGCTGCCTCTGCTGCTGCATTTGATTTAGTTCTTTTTCTTCTTATTGGTGGAGTTATGCTAAGTTCATTAATTGGTCTCTTTCTTTTCCTTTGTGGTGTTTTATTTTGAGGAGCTGGCATATCAGGATTCACTGCTGAGGTCAAAGGAATGTTTTCTTTCTCCTCAGGTTGTTCCTCCTCAATTAGGGTTCCTCCTTCCCACTCAGGTGAGGATTCAATATGTTCCTCAATTGCCTTGGCTCTGCCATCTTCAGGTTCAATTGTCGCAGCATGCAATGCTGCTCCAATTTCTCCTTCTGATGGCAGAGCTACCCTGTTGTCTGTGTTTTTCCCAAGATTTTTATCAACACCCTCCTCCAATTGTTCTGCTTGTGTCCCCTGTTGCTCTTCTTCTGGTGCAATGTCATCCCCCCCCCAACTACATTGGAGGGACTCCGGTCCTCCTGATGTGGTTGAAGGTGTGCCTGGTCTGCTGGGACACCCAACGAAGGAGCAGGTTCCTGGGTGCGAGCTGTGAATTGATCCCAGGTTATATTGTGCTGGGCTAGGGTTCTTAAAATGATTAATTTTATAAGACCATGGTGGCTGAGGGAAACATGTGGATGTTTAGCAGCTTGGACAAACGTCGCCATATGGTGCAGGTCATGAAGCAGATAGTATGGAATGTTCAATAAAATGCCATGTTGGAGATGAGAAAGCAAAGGTAGATCAGAATTATAAACAGTCTGGTACCTACCTTCACAAGTGATGTACTTCTTGAGAAAGACAGCAACTTGATCCCATGGCCGCGGTAGTGAATGTAGGGAAATTCCTCTTCTTGATGATTGAACTTGCTCCCCCTCTCGTAAAAATGTTTCCCGTGCAGTCATCGTGGGAACTCGTCGTCCAAACCATGCCTGTCCGACCTATGGAAGAGCAGTAACCTCGGATATAATGGCCTCAGATACTTCTATCTACAGCCCCCATACCTCAGAGTGAGTGTCTTGGAGGTTTAAAGCAAATTGCAGAGCTGCTTCCCGGTTAAATCCGTCTAGTCGCTCAAAAAATTCAATCCATCCAGCGGCTTGAAAGATGGCAAAAACCGCAGGATTGTTCCTAAGTTCCTGTGTATTCAAAGGTTCATGACGAGATGGAAGCCCCATAGTCCTGGCTGCAAAGTTACAAGGTCCAAGAATGGAAGTTGCAGAGTAGAGGATGCACAGGTAGCTGAGCAAAGATGTTGAGAAAAAGATGGCAAATTTGGAAAGTTCAGTACAAAGGGAGGTTCGAAATTTTTATGCCAAATTGGGGAAGGTGGCGGTTATGAGTTTTTACGTCGCACGAGGGAATGGATTAATTAATCCATAATGATAATATGTATAAAGGCACGACTGATATCATTAAATCAAATCAACACTTAATCACGTGAAAATCAAAGCCATACCTCGTGCGATTGTGCATCGAATAGTCTGCGGAGAATGATGGAACGTGTGATTGCTGACGCTGCAAATCCGAGCTCGTGCACAGGCATTAAATTGATCATAATAACGTAGATAATGCCATAATGCCTTCCACCCGTGAAACAAAAACCATCGCATCGCCGGGGTCGGAATTATGTCAAGTTGGTCGGCACGAGTGGGATAAATCAGAGCCATATCTGGTAGTGGAAGCAATTTTCTTTCGTTAACACAGGAGTTACCGCTGTAGGTTGCAAGAGAACAGTCTTTAATGCTGGAAATGTCCGCAAAATGGAGCGGAATTGCAGTTGCCTAGCATGATATTGCGGCCGATTAAGAATATGTTACAGCCGCCAAAAATGATTCACGGTGTCGGGAAAAAGAGTGGCGGTAGCAGGAAAAAATCACGGCTGCCAGGGAAAAGCTCGACGGTCCTCGGAAAATATGTCACAGCTGCCGGCAAAGATGTTGCAGCTGCCGGGAAATGTGTTTCAGCCACCGGGAAATATGTTTCATCCGCCGGGAAAATATGTTTCAGCCACCGGGAAATGTGTTTCAGCCGCCGGGAAATGTGTTTCGACCGCCGGGGAAATGTGTTTCAGCCGCCGGAAAATGTGTTTCAGCCGCCGAGAAATGTGTTTCAGCCGCCGGGAAAATTTATTTTGGGGAAAAAAGGAAAAAGCGAGGCAGGGAAGCAGAGGAAGACGACTTCGATTCGACAGGCCCATTCTGGTCATTCGCCTGGTACTTCCCTGCAAATTTTTTTTTGAAAAATGACAACAACCAAAAAGATCAAATGCAAAAGAAAAATAAAGAATCATACGCTACAGTAGGAAAAAAAATATTTATATGCAGTGATTCAAAGTGCGATTTACAGTTCAAGGGTTGGCAGAGGCAGGGAGAAGTTCCTGCCCTGGTGTCAGTTGATACTCTGGATCGGCATCGATTTGCAAAATAAATGCATCTTTCGAAATAGGATTATGATACAGTCGCAGTATGTGGCCATTAGCAAGTGAAGGTATGTGATTGTCATCAATGGTCACCATACAAATAGTGTCGTTGTCAAAGACCCTGTCAACCAAGTATGGACCTAGCCACCTTGTACGCAATTTACCTTTAAAATCCCTTTTGAATCTGGAGTCATAGAGTAACGCCCAGTCTCCCTCGCTAAAGAATTTCTTTTTAATAAATCGGTCATGCCACTTGGATCTCTGTTGCTGAAGCAACAAAGTCTGGTCCACGGAAGCTAACCGCTTCTCGTCCAATTCATTTAATTGATTCAATCTTTGCTTCTGAGCTTCTGTTACATCCAGATTCATTTCGGTGGCTGTCCTCAGGGTTTTAATCTCAAACTCAATTGGAAAGATGGCACTCTTTCCATACACTAAATCATATGGGGAGAAACCTGTAGTGTCGCGCCAAGTCGTGCGATATGCCCACAGTGCTTCCGGAAGCCTGTCAGCCCAATCCTTTTGATGGCTCTTAACTGTTTTAGTAAGGATGTTTTCAATAACCTTATTGGTACTTTCCACCTAACCATTGGCTTGGGGGTGGTAAGGTGAAGACACCCTATGCTGCACATGATATTTCCGAAGCAAGGATTCAAATTGGTGTGACATGAATTGCGGCCCCCCATCGGTAACTATTTCTTTTGGTACCCCGAAGTAGGTAAAGATCTCAGTGTACAGAAAATCAATCACTGCTTGGTCATGAGCCTTAGCCAAGGCTACAGCCTCCACCCACTTGGTCATATAGTCAGTACAAACCAGAATGTAGACCTTCTGTCTGGAAGGAGGACTGATAGGGCCAACAAAATCCAGTGCCCATCTATCAAATGGTTCAACTACGAGTTGGGACTGTAGGGGCATCTGATCTGTTTTATTAGGTTGGCCCATCCTTTGGCAGCTGTCACAGGACTGAACATACCTTTTAGCATCCCTGAACAGAGTTGGCCAGTAGTAGCCCATCCGCAATGCTTTATGCCCTGTTCTTTTATCTGCAAAGTGCCCTCCACAAGGCCCCTCATGACAGGCTTTCAGTATATCAAATATCTCATCTTCTCTTACACATCTCCTGATCTCAAGATCAAGCCCTGTGTAGAAGAGATGACCATTTAGCCAAGAAAACCTGGCACTCTGCTGAATAATTTTTCTTTTTTCTCGTTTAGACATATATGGAGGGAGTTTTCCTGCAACCAAATAGTTAGCGACGTCTGCATACCATGGAGAGTGAACTGAAAGTGCGAATAGATGTTCATCTGGAAAAGATTCCTCAACAGGCAAACTGACATCACTGTTAGTAAGACGGGATAAAAAATCAGCAACAACATTTTCTTTCCCGGGTTTATCTATAATGGTGATATCAAATTATTGCAACAACAAAAGCCATCTGGTCACTCTGGCATTGGTAACAGGTTTATTCATTAAATATTTAATGGCAGAGTGATCAGTGTGCACAAATGTAGGATACCCGGTGATATAATGTCGAAATTTATTGATAGAGTAAACAATAGCTAGGAATTCTTTTTCAGTAACAGTATAATTAAGTTCAGCAGGGGCTAAGTTTTTACTAACATAGTAGATGGCATAAGGTACTTGACCATCCTGCTGTCCTAATACTGCTCCAATGGCAGTGTCAGAGGCGTCTGAAGAAATATGGAAGGGCAGGGTCCAATTAGGTCCCCTTAAGATGGGGGCTGTCGACAGCTTCGCTTTAAGCTCATCGAATGCTGTCTGGCATGCTGTATTCCACACAAACTGTGCATCCTTTGTTAACAGAGAGAACAAGGGAGAGGCCAGTTTGGAGAAATTTTCTATAAACCTTCGATAATATCCAGCATGTCCAAAAAAACTTCACCTCTTTCTGAGTTGAGGGGGTAGGTATATTCTTTATCACCTTGATTTTTGAAGGGTCTACCTGAATGCCATTGGCGGAGATAAAATGCCCTAATACCACTCCCTCACTCATCATCATATGGCACTTTTCAGTGCTTAATGAGAGCTGAGTCTGTTCACAGCGAATTAAAACCTTCTTTAAATTCTCCAGGGCTTCGTCAAAGTCCCTGCCATAGGGAGTAAAATCATCCATGAAGATTTCCATGCTATCATTGACTAATTCAGAGAATATGCCAATTAAAGCTCTTTGGAACGTTGTTGGTGTGTTACATAATCCAAAGGGAAGCACTCTGTAGGCAAACGTTCCCCAGGGACAGGTGAAGGTGGTTTTATCCTGATCCTCAGGAGCAATCTAGATTTGGTTGTACCCACTAAAGCCATCTAGGAAGGAGAAGAACTTCTTCCCTGACAGGGTATCAATTACTTGGTCAATAAATGGCAAAGGGAAATGATCCTTTTGAGTTGCTTTGTTCAATTCCCTGTAATCAACACAGACCCTCCATTTCCCATTTTTCTTGGGTACAATTACGAGTGGAGAGACCCACTCACTATCTGAAATAGGATATATAAATCCTGCTTCCAAAAGTTTCTGGATTTCCTCCTTCACTATATCCCTCAGATTGGGGTTCATGCATCGTTGGGGTTGACACACAGGCCGGGAGTCACTTTTAATATAAATGTGATGGGTGCATAGATTAGAGGGAATACCCCTCATATCTGTATACTCCCAGGCAAACGCCCCCTTGTGTTCTTTCAAGAGGACGATCAGGCATTTCTGTTCCTCTAAGGAGAGACTAGGATTGATATTCAAAGTCCTTCTAGGCTCTACCTCAATAGGAATACTTTCTGAATTTTTCAAAACCGGGATTATGTTTGTGACACCAACTAAGGCTTCTTTCGTAAGATTTTCTTGTTCTTCCTTGCCCAGGGTAGTGTTCAGAATTTGATAGACCTCTCTATTCACTGAAGTGGGTTCACTAATGAAATTGCTAATAGTATCATCCTCTATTTCATTTTTAAAACTTAAGGCCTTCCCTATAGTTAATAGTGGCTGAAGATCCTCCTCCTCCTCCTGCTCTATCCAAAGGGATGTTTCATCCTCTAGACTTAGCCGGGTTGGAGGATAAAGGGTGAGATTTTTAGTATCCATACCATTAGATATAGTCATGGACCCCGATCGACAGCTGATGCAAGCATCAGCTGTGGCCAACCAAGGTCTCCCCAGGATCAATGGGTGTCCCCCCAGCTGCGATTTTGGTTGTAATACCAAAAAGTCAGCTGGGTACTCCCATGAATCTACTGAGATGACAAGGTCGTCCAGAATCCCTTCGGGTCTGATGGTGGATCTGTCTGCTAATTCCAAAATAGTAGGGGTCGGTCTAAGATTAGTGAGCCCAAGCTTCTTTACAGTCTCTATTGTTATAACATTGATTGCTGCTCCTAGATCCATTAACACGTTGGGTATATGTGTCTGTCCTATCTGTACAGTAATGGTAGGATTTCCAAGGTCATCATATTTAGTCACAGGGGCTTTTCCTGTTATCAAGGCAGATAAGTTCCCTATGACGTGAACCGTAGGAGGATCCCTGGGTTTCCTTCTTGTTCTCTTAGTGTACAAGTTCTCGAATTGTTCTAGCGTAAATGGGCACATCTTGAAGAGCTTGAAGAAGGGGGATTTTGACATAAAGGTTCCTTAACTCTCCGAGGAGGTTAAACTGAGGTTGCCCCCCCCCCGTTCTTGGTAGCATTAGTCTTTCGGGGTATGGTGGTTGCTTTATCAACTAGGAAGGCTGTGTATTGTCAGAATTATCATTGGATGTTTCAGCCCTCCCTTTATTGTCGGATGTTTTAGCCGTCCCTTCTAAGGGATGCTCAGCATCTTCAATGATAGGAACTGTGTCAAATGGATGCTGTGAACTCTCCTCTTCTTTATGCATAGAGGGTGAAACATCCTCTGTAATTACGGGTTCTACAATTTTCCCAGATCGTAAACGAATTTCGTTGCAGGGTACAGGGGAAAGAGAGTAGGCTAGCATATTGACAGTCTCCAATTGATGGACTGCTTTATTATTCGGGTTGGGATTAGGTTGGGCAGGCAGTTGTGGTCGAATTGGTACATTAGGTACATAATTGTTTTGCAGCTGCAGCTGCGACTGCTGAGGTAAGTATTGAGGATATTGAGGGAATTGGGGAAACTGAGGAGAATATGGTGACTGTTGAGGTGGAGGTGGTTGAGGAAACTGGTTCCCAGGATGGAAATTCCTCCATCCAGGAGACCACGACGTAGGTTGATGTGGTGGCTGTGTCCAAGGATTCCATGAGTTATAGTTTTGCATTGCAGGTTGGGGAGAATTCCACTGAGCACCCTATATGCACCCTATATGCAGAAATGTCGAGCACCCTATATGCAGATAGATTACTATCAACACACACAGAGCATACGAAATTTATTTTCAACCCAAGAAAGTCTTTTATTTCAAAGGATAAATGCACAGTATATGCGTTAAACACCAAATCAATATAATTGAACACTCTTATCCTCTAACAACTATGTTCATCCCCAGAATCAGTGCAATCCTATTCATCTTCTAAATACTACAAATTCAATTACCTGTAATTCAGAAAAATGATCTAAGATGCAAACAACAATTGCAGATAAAAAGGAAATCCTATTCACAACTCAGAACAATTAACTGCTCATTCAATCTACTTACTCTTGAAAATCATAAACATAAATTAAATATTAATCTAGAAATTCAATTGCAAGGGATTAAGCTCAGCTATTCAAAGGAATTGACTTGCAGGAATGAAAATCGACAATCATAACAGGAAAGATAAATTGCATGGATTCATAGGATAACAACTGAAACTACAGGATGAACCAAGCTGCATACGACTACCACTCAAATTGCATAAAGGAATTTATCTATTCAATCAACTATCACTCTGCGCCAATTATCAATCTTTAAGAAAATGGGATCCCAACTATACTGTAAATACACACTACTGTTGCGTACAAAGGAAATATGATCAACAAAGCATTACACAACCATGAATTCAGAAATCCTACTTTAACTTAGCAATCTCTGCAGAAAGCGGGCCCAACCTTCACGCAGAGACGTTGGATGAACAATGTACAGCTCCCTTAAATCAGCGGTAACTTCTTTGTATTAAACGAAGGAATGATTACAAATTACTTCCACTGTCAATACAAGAATGAATTATCTATTTTCCCACCCCCCGGGTCGAGACAGCTTCTCACTTTTATACATACAGACTATAACATCCGATCCTATTACAAAGGGCAGCCATGAAGATCTCTGATCTTCAGGCGCCCTGAATAACACTGGTTGTTACAAGATGTGGCATGGTGCAAATATAGAAAATGAAATAAAGCTGTTGACTGGCCCGGAAGTGGCGATCTTTTCAAATCACCCTGATATTCAAGCAGCTATCCTAAAGATCCCCCAATCGTAGCACATTCTGTTACAGCTACTCTGCACAGCTCTGCCTGGAATGTTGCATAAGAACCACGTGCCTTAATTGATGATTGAAGGATTGATGACCCTCTTGAATCACGAACGCCCCTTGTTTCAAGACTTGTTCAGCTCCACTTTCCTGCAGTCTGCTCATCTCACGCTATCTTCATAAATCACAACATATTAGCACAATTTGAGAGATACACAGCCTTAATTGTCACAATCATAAGCATTAATAAGACGAAACAATAATCAGTCTTACCTTGGCAATTTAGGGCATAAAGTGAGGAAGACAGGTCTGATTAGCGTGCTGAACGGTGTAAAACAAGGGAGGAAAAGGTGATTAAGGATGGTTAAAAAGGGACCAATTGTAGACTCAACAAATCCCATCCACTTTTTTCTCAATGTGGAATAGATGACAGGTGGATGCCAAGGTCACTGCCTACATATACCTCTGAATGTTTTTTCATATTGCATCTCTCTCAAATACACAAAGAAAGGTTGTCACATACCCATACCCCATCATCATGCAGAATTAAAATATTCATTGAGAGCCTTCGTTGTTCATTGAAACACAGGGCATCGTCGTGAACCACATCTCAACATTTCCAACTCTGTCATGCTCCCCCCCCCCCCTCCGCACCGGTCTTCCATAGATTAGTTCAACAATCTGCAAGGAAAGATCTCAGAGCAGATCGGACAGCGGAGAGAAAACGCAACAAAAATCCATGATCACAAGCGATCCCTCGGGCTAGAACCAAATCAACGATTCAAAATCAACCTGCAAAAATCATCGATGCAGAAAGCCTGAGTTGCGGGGTCGAAAAGTTACAAAACTTGCAATGTCACTTCCTGCAACCTGCATCCCGCATCGGAAACAGATCAACGATGGACAATCCTCCCGTGAAGATCAACGGTGCAGAATATTTGTCTTGCAGGATTGGGAATTTTGGAGATCGCGACACCATGATTCTGCATCCCGCATCCTGCAAGTTGCGAAAAGGAGCTTGCAGAAGGGAAGCTGCGAAATGACATTCTGCATCCCAAAAACCTGTAAATCTGCACAAAGGAAGATTTCCAATGGAAAACTTAGCTTTTCCACTGACTTCTTGAATCGATCTGATCACTTAGTTCATTACCAATTTGGCTCATCTACCCTGCAACTTAGTTTGAAATGCAATGATGGAAAAACATACATAGATGGCCATAATTGCAGTTACTCGAAGGAACAATCCATCAATTCAACATAACAGCATATTCATCACATTCCATCAAGCAATTTACAATACAAGAAATGAAGTTGCAGAGAATAACATGGACAAGAACACTTATCTTGCACAAAACTTGTCCCGCAACCAGCTATGTTGCTGCAACGTTCCTCCCAACCATAGGCCGGTGTGCTCCTTATTCTCTCAGCAACACTGCCACCCCTAAGCTAGGCATGATTTCCTCAAGGAATAAGGGAACACTAGCAGACTCATACATAGACAAGGTGCAAGAACACTCAGCCAAGCCAACACAGTTTGGTTTATCAAGCTGCAGGGAAAAACATTCCAACAGATGGGTTTCATAGGCCACCTAGAAAAGCCATCTCACAGTTGGATATTACAGAGTGAACACAGTCAAGTTGACAGAGGGGTTTATCAGACTATACACAGTCAAGCCATCCCACTGCTGGGTTTATCAGGCTAACTAGCCGAGCCAACATTCACCTCTAAGGACCAATCAAGCCAACATATGGGTTTATCATACTACACACAGTCAAGCCATATCACTACTGGGTTTATCAGGCTAACTATCCAAGCCAGCATTCGCAGTTGGGTTTATCAAACTGTCCAACCAAGGTTACTCACCAGGTCAAGCACAACAAGACGCATCCAATCCAACAGATGGGTTTATCAGGCCACCAACCAAGCTATCTTTCCAGTTGGGTTTATCAGGCCTCTATGACAATGGAAAAGAAGAACTTCTAAGTTAATGAGCTCATCTACAGAGCTAAGGACACCTTCACAAGACCTATATGGCCTGGCTTCCCCACTTCCTACACACCCAACACAAGAAAGTGTCCCCTTCTCTGCTCCACAATCCCTCGGGCTACACCTTCCCTTCCAGTGCTCTTCAAGATGTGCATAGTAGGTTTACCAGCCACTCTTATCTTATCGTGAGGTTCCACACTAGGTTTATCAAGCACATTCTACTTCTCTCCCATTCTTGAGTCTTGTACATAACTCAGACTTAAATAAGGGTACACAACACAACAACCACAGGGAGACTCTACAACATAGGCTTACTCTAGAACACGAGTAACAAGGTCTCATACACTCTGTAGTTTAAGATAATGCTGCAACATAACAATCACAATCCTTCCAAGGGAGCATACTTGAAAAATGCGATGGATACACACAGGTAGAGCTCTGTTTCTACCACACTGTCACTAAACACTCACAGAACGCGAAGGGTACACACCGGAAGAGCTCAACTGCTGAAGATATTTTCCTCTGAATGGAGAAAAATGAAGATGGATCCTGAACGAACGAGTGAATAACTCTCCTCAATGAACTCAAACATCCCACAACTCTCAAAACATGAGAGTAAATCCAAACTTGAACGCGTGAGTCAAACTGGCATACAATTCTGGTGTTTTCTTGTCCATGCAAGTAAAACACGACACTCCAGGAATGGGTGCTCTGCCCATTGCAAATTTCCCATACTCTTCCTCTTCCAAGCAATAACTACCTCAACCACCTTCTGGCAGAATAAATGGTTGGGAAGAGAAGACAAGAAAGAGGGTAGTTGACAGTTCTGATTGGTTCTCCTCATGACACATGGATTTTCCCCAACCAGGCTCAAGGTTAACATTCCCACCCCCTTATCCTTAGGAAAATCATGCCCCCATCTCATTATCCATTGCATTGACATAGCTAGTTGTGGATCTTCATTAATTTGCATATTTACATGATGTTTACAAACGTGCTTGACTTAGCACATAAACCATAAGCATCACCATGATCGCCTATATACCAAACCTTAATCAATGATAGGGCCTTGGCCTTGAGCTCCTTGTCATGATTCGATATAATATTTACATCATATACATTAATGCAATGGGGTCAAAACTGGGGTGTTACATTCCCTTCCCCCTTTAATAGCACTATCCTCAGTGCTTAAAAAATTGAACAAAATGCTACACTGGCATCGCCTCAATGCTCCATAGAATTGAACAAAAATGCATGTGCCAATCGCATGGCATCCTCCATCTCCCACGTAGCCTCTTCAGGACCGTAGTGCTCCCAAAACACCTTTACTTGTCCTATGGCTTGGTTCCGGAGCATGGTGACCTTCCTGTCGAGGATGCACATTGGCTCGATTCAGAACTCTCCCTCGGGTTCCATTTGAATCACATCCCAATTTATCACATGGTTAGGGTCATGTATATATTTCTTAAGCAAAGAAACATGAAAAGCATTATGAGCCCTAGTGCTAGCAGGAAATGCAAGTCTATATGCAACTGGCCCTATTCTTTCAAGCACTTCAAACGACCCATAGTATCTAGGTGACAGCTTGGCACAAATCCCAAGCTTCAAGGAACTCTTCTTTGCCCTCACACTAAGGTAAACATGATCCCCAATGCTGAACTCTCTGTTCATCCTATGCTTATCAGCATAGATTTTTTGTCTGTCCTGGGCTACTTTCAGATTCTTCTTGATCTTTACAACCTCCTGCTCCATCTCCTTGAGAAATTTTGGACCAATCACAACTATATTCACTGGATTACCCCAAGTCACGGGTGTCCTACACCTTCTGCCATACAAATATTCATACGGACTCATCCCCAAGGATGCTTGTTGTCCATTATTATAAGGAAATTCTACCAAGTGTAAGTAATATTCCCACTTTGTTGGCTTGTCCATCACATACATGCGAATCATGTCTTCAAGCACTTGATTCACCCTCTCTGTTTTCTCATCATTTTGAGGATGGTAAGCAGTGCTGAAGTTCAGCTTTGTACCCAAATCCACAAACAACCCCTTCCAAAAATTGGAAGTGAACTTGACATCTCTGTCAGAGACTATTGCCTTAGGCAATCCATGCAATTTGAAAATCTCCTTCATGAAGATCTTTACAATGTCATCAATCTTATCCATAGACTTAACCAGTATAAAATGTGTTGCCTTTGTCAACTTGTCCACCACAACCATGATAGGATCATGTTTTCTCAAAGTCATTGGAAATCCTGTAATAAAATCCATGGAAATAACTTCCCATTTCCATTCTGGAACTAGCAAAGGCTGCAACAAACTTGTAGGGTGATGATGCTCAACCTTTACCTGCTGACATTTCATACACCTTGAAATGTATTCAGCTATGTCTTTTTTCATCCTTGGCCAAAATGACTGCTTTCTGGCTGTAGCAATTGTCTTTTGATATTCTGGGTGACCAGAATATGGAGCTTGATGGATCTCATCCATAACAAGTCTCCTCAAATATGCTACATTTGGAATATAAATTCGATTATTGTAAGTAAGAAGCCCATCTTCTTCCATTTTATATCCCTCATATATCCTTTCAAGACCTTGCTGCTGCAATTTTCCCTTAATCTTCACATAAAATTCATCTTTAGCAGCATGATTAATAATCCGCTACCTCAAATCCGATTTGCAAACACTAATGGATGGCACACAGATTTCCTGCACCTTCTTGCCGAGTGCATCAGCTACCTTATTATCCTTTCCTTTTATGTGCTTGATTTCAAAATCAAACTCACATAAAAACTCCAACCATCTCGCTTGCCTAGCATTCAGAGTAGGATGATCAAACAAATACTTCAAACCACAATGGTCTGTCCTTAACTCGAATCTTCTGCCCATTAAGTAATGCCTCCACATCTTGAGAGCATGTACTATGGTTGCAAGTTCTAGATCATGAGTGGCATAGTTCCTCTCATGTTCCTTCAACTCTATGAAATCATAACATATCACATGGTTGTGTTGCATAAGGACTCCTCCAAGCCCTTGAACACATGCATCAGTACACACCACAAAATCTTTCGCTAGGTCTGCAACTTTCAAAACTGGTGCACTGGTGAGAAGATTCTTCAATTGCTGGAAGCTTTCTTCACACTTCATTATCCATTCAAACTTTATGCCCTTCTTTTGCAAAGAAGTGATCGCATGTGCAAACTTGGAGAATCCTTCAATGAATCTCCGGTAGTATCCTACAAGTCCCATAAAAGATCTTACATCTATCACATTTCTTGGAGTAGGCCAATTCGTAATGGCTTTAATATTGTCAGTGTCCACAGATATACCCTCTTTTGAGATAATGTGACCCAAGTACTAAATTCTATCTCTATATAAGTCACACTTGATCATCTTTGCATACAGTTGATGCTTCTTGAGGAGTTGCAATTTCAATCTCAAATGCACTTCATGTTCTTCCTCATTCTTAGAATAAACAAGAATGTCATCAAGGAAAACAAGAATAAACTTGTCCAAATACCTGTTGAAGACACTATTCATAAGGCACATAAATGTAGCTGGTGCATTTGTGAGACCAAATGGTGCCACTATAAACTCATAATGTCCATACCTCATTCTGAAGGTCGTCTTATGAATTTCTTCATCTTTTATCCCCACCTGACGGTAACCAGACCTCAAGTCAATCTTGGAAAATACCTTTGCTCCCCTCATTTGATCAAAGAGGTCATCAATCCTAGGAAAAGGATACTTGTTCTTTACTGTGACTTTGTTCATCTGTCTGTAATCAATACACAATATGAGTGTACTGTCTTTCTTCTTTACAAACAGAGCTAGTGCTCCCCAAGGGGACACGCTGTGTCTGATGTACTTCTTTTCCAACAACTCTTGCAATTGCATCTTCATCAATAGCATTTCGGGTGTACTCATCCTATAGGGTTTCTTGGACACTGGTACTGCTCCTAGAACAAGTTCAATTGTGAAATCAATGTCCCTTTTTGGAGGGAGGCCTGGAATCTCATCAGGAAACACATCTCTGAATTCCTGCAACACATGAAATTCCTCCAACCTAGGAGTTTCATACTCTATTGCCTCCAAAATATGGGCTGCATATAACTGGAAACCTCTTCTGTCGAGCTTCTTCAGATGCATTGCTTAAATATTCCTAACAGAAATCACCTTTGGTATGCCCCTTACCACTACTGGTTTTCCTTCCTCATCTAAGCATTCAAAGGTCTTACTATAACAATCACGCTTCACCCTGTGAGCTTCTAGCCAATCCATTCCAATGAGGACATCATAGGAACCAAGGGTTAGGACATTCAGATCTACATAGGTGACCAATCCATTCATTACTAATGGACACATGTCCACCACTTCACTGACCCTTCTCTTAGTTCCAATGGCTAACTGAACTAACCATGGTTTTCTATGCCTCACTTTCTGGAAAGCAAAAATCTCTACTACTCTAGGAGAAATGTAACTGTGGGTAGAACCAAGGTCAATCAAAATAGAAACAGATTGCTCAACAATCTTACCTGCTACTTCAACCACCGTTGACTGGTGATCTTCCTGGTGGTCCTCCAGTGCTGCATAAATCCTAGGGACGTCCCTTACTACTTAACCCACTGTTTCTGCCTCTTGAATGTTGTAAGACGGCCTTGCACTCTCATTCTTGAGTGGATAATTCCTGGGCATGTGGGGTCCTCCACATCTCCAACATTGAAGAGGTTCTTTGATCTGTGATGGATTTCTTGAATTCTCCCCCACCACTCTAGCTAGCTGCTTTTACGCGTGGAAAGGCTACTTCTGCTGATTTCTGAAGTTAGAAGGTTTAAAACCTTTCTTCCTTTTGTCGGATTTCTCATTCTTCTTGTCCTTCCAATCCTTTTGATAGTCAAGTTTTCCTCTGATTTCCTCATAGCAATATTTAGCTTTCCTAATTGCTTCGTCAAGAGTTCTCAGTTCATAAAACTCGATTCTGTCTTTGTAAGACTGAGGCAATCCACTCATGAAACGCTGAATTTTCACTTTTTCATCCTTGATGTACCTGACATACCTTAACAATTCCAAGAACTTATTGGCATGCTCTTCCATGGTCTGATGTCCCAGTCTCAGCTCATGGAATTCTTTGATCTTGTCATCGTAGTACCTTTCAAAGAGATATTTATGCTTGAAATACTTATGGAACTGTTTCCACTTAAGTCTTCTTTCACTGATCCTCCTTACTTGCTTGAAGTGCTCCCACCAAATGGATGCCCTTCCATTCAGATTGAATATGGAAACCCTTGCCTTCATATTCCTCGAATAATCCTGAACTTGGAAGTACTTCTTTATTCCAAGAATCCAAGCTTCAGCTTCTTGTCCAGTCTTCACCTCGCCATCAAATGCAGGAGGTTTAACCTTCTTAAATTCATCGCAAGAGCGGTCTCTATGTTGCCTCTTTCTCTTTCCCTTGCGAGAAGAAGAGATTGAATCCCCACTGGCTTCTTCTAAGTCAGATCATCTACCAATAGTCCTTCTTCTTCTTCTAATACTGGTCTTACTACCTTCGAGTCTTACTGTACCCTGACTAGAGTCTATCTTTCTTTGTATTAATCTATCATAGTAATCTAGGGACTAAACACAAGTCTCATCAAAGATTAATAATAATAAGTCATAAAAATGGTGAAAAAGGGCTACAGAATGAGTAACCGCACTGTATATTCACACAAAGAATAAGTAATACAATACAATGATCATGCTGCAAGCATGAATGAGAAAGCAATTTGAATTCCCAAGGAGGTCATTCGAATTGAATGAGTGAGTCTAGCTTAACTAAATGTAGGCCACAGTCAACACTCAAGTTAACCACCGATCAAAACCCTAATTGACTCAACTGAGCCCTAACTGAAGTTGGAGTGCAATAAATGACCAATTCTAACTGAAATTAGGTCAAACACATGTCACAACAATCCAACCATCAAGTGGTAGCACTTCAATGACTCCAATGAACCCCGATGAGGTTAACTGAAGTGTAACTAAACATCAGAAGTGGTTGGAGGCACCCCTGTTGACTCTAGTTCATTAAATAATCATTAAATAATCAATTTAATGAAGTAAGGTGCCTTCACTGCTCTATTTAATTGATTGTAACCATCAGTTAGCAATATGGTTCATTAATGACACTCAGATCACCCCCGGAGTGCTCCAATTAGCCTCCCCTAATGTAGGAGAAGGCTAAGTTAGCCTCCCCGAATGTAGGAGAAGGCTAAGTTAGCCTCCTTGACTGAAGGTAGGCATGGATGTGATCTAGCTGATGTCATCTAGTGCTCCTTTGATGTTAATTAAGTCAATAATACTTAGGATAGTGGTTTAACTAGGCCAAATTGACCAAAATGAGTGTGTAAGGTGGTAAATGTCTCCAACACCCCACCTTAAGCTATACTCAGGAGGAGTAGAAAACATAAAATGCATAAAAATGCTAGGTCCCTCGCAACTAAGGCCATAGGTCACCCTGTACAATGTTGAAACTGAAACAATGCTCAAAAACAAACTAAGTGGGGAAAAGAGGGAAAACCTAGTGGGAAAAAACCCCCCTCAAGATGAACACTGAAAGTAGTTTGAATCACCCTGATGAACTCACCCCCAACAGTGAATGGAGTTAAGTGAACTTCTTTTCTGAAAAGCTCTTGGTGAAGATGTCTACAATCTACTCATCAGTCGGGCAATATTGCAGAATGATGGTCCTGTCATGCACTAGCTCCCTGATATAGTGCATGTGGATCTCTACATGCTTGGTCCTCTACCTGGTAACCGGATCTATGGATATCTTAATAGCACTTTGATTTTCACAAAATAGGACATTGGACAAAGTACTACCAAGATCAAACTCTGAAAGAATTCCTTGTAACCAAACTGCTTGGATGCAAGCATTCACCGCTCCTCGATACTCGGCCTCTACTGAAGATAATGCTATGGCAGCCTAGTTTTTTCTAGACCAGCAAATTGGGGCACCACCAAACATGAATACATATTCCTAAGTATACTTTCTATCAATAGAATCACCCGCCCAATCGAAATCTGTTTATCCAACCAGCTCTAGCTCAGAGTCTGCAGCATAGTGAATGTCGTAGGTCCTGGTTCCCTGAATATACTGGAGGATCCTCTTGGCTACCTTCCAATGAATATCATGAGGCTGCTGCATGTATCTTGATACAACATTCATGGCATAACTAATATCAGGCCGATAATGTGTCAAGTACAACAAGCTACCAATCAGTTGTCGATAGATAGTGCAGTCCATGGGAGGTGTGCTTTTTCCTTCTTCAAGGCTGATCCCTGAAAGGAAAGGGAATGGTGCAGGCATACATTAAGCCATATTAAACTTGAATAACATGTCTGATATGTATTTGCACTGAGTGACCATTATCCCATCAGAATTTTTCTCAATTTCGAGCCCCAAAAATTGTTTTAGGAGACCCAAATCACTCATTTCAAAGGCATTGTGGAGAGCAATTTTGATGGCTGAAATGGAAGCAAATGTGCCACCTGTGATTAGTAAGTCATCAAAATATAAAAAAAATAATAATCAAATGACCATCATACTGCTGTATATACACATTTGGATCTGATCTACACCTTTGGAATTTTTGCGACAGAAGGAAGGCATCCATCTTGGAATACCACTCTCTTGGGGCCTGTTTTAACCCGTATAGTGACTTCTTTAGCTTGCAAACCAAATATGGATCAGTGATATAGCCCTCAAGATGATTCATGTATATCTCCTCATGAATATATCCATGCAGAAAGGCTAACTTAACATCCATATGATGCACTTCCCAGTGCTTAGATGTTGAAATATCCAAAACTAGGCAGATGGAGTCCATTTTTGCAACCAGTGCAAAGGTCTCATGGTAGTCCACACCTTGGACTTGAGAAAAACCTGTTGCTAGAATCCTTGCCTTATATTTTTAGGTGCTACCATCAGCAGCAACCTTGGTCTGAAACACCCACTTGCATTGAACCAATTTCCTTCCCGGAGGAAGAGAAACTAGCTCCCAAGTAGTGTTTTTTTGAAGAGAATTCATCTCTTCATCCATGGAAACTTTCCATCTCGGATCCTTCCAAGCATGGTAGTAGGATTTTGGGTCTGTACTAATCATCAAACAACAAGTTTCAGACAGAAAATTATCATGACAAGAGAGCGCAATACCTGCTCTTTGGAAATCAGACCGGGTTCTCCTTGGATCATCCGGATTTCCAATGTTATCTCCTGCGGAGGAGAGTGTCTGTCGGGCCCATGTGGGAAGATGATTTTGTACTTAAGGTTCTGATTTAGCATCTAATTTTTTCTGCACACTGATATCAGAAATCAGAGGATCCAAATCAGGGTCATCACCCCCAATTTCATCATCCAAATATTCAGTAGAATAGGAAGGAAATTCGGCAGTTTTCTCCTTCACTACTTCCACCTCCTGAAGAGCCTCATCGAACTTGACACTTCTCTCGATGATGATCTATTTTGTTTTGATATCCAGCAGCTTGAAACCTTTTGATTCATCAGGATACCCAATAAATAGACATTCTATGCTTTGCGGTTGCAAAGCCCTTCTTTTATCAAGTGGAATCCGAGCCCATGCAGTGGACCCAAACACCCGCAGGTTCGACACATCCGGCTTGTGTCCGAAGTATGATTCGAAAGGGGTATTCCATTTCACAGATGAGTGTGGAACCCTATTCTGAATGTATGCTGCATCATGCATGTCTTCATCCCACAAATTTGCATCCAACTTCTTTGATTCCAACATACAGGTGGTCATCTCCTTGAGAGACCGATTCTTCCTTTCCGCTACTCGGTTCTGCTGGGCACTGTAGGGAATTGAATGTTGGACCTAAATGCCACTTTGGGAGAATATGTGCAGCAACTCATTACTGAAATACTCCCTACCATTATCAGATCTCAAGATCTTGATCTTAAGCCCAAAGGCATTCTTGATCAAGTCCTTCAGTTCAGAGAATTTTTCACATACTTCAGGCTTCTTTTTTAGAAAGAAGACCCATGTGTACCTTGAAAAATCATCAATAAAATTCAGAAGATACCTTGATCCATTCATGGATGTGACAGGAATCGGACCGCTGATATCAGAATGTATTAGCCCCAATATTCATGTAGCTCGGTTTGCCTTCCCCAAATCAAACTTGTGCTCAGGGTGTTTTCCAACCACACAACCCTTGCAATTTCCAGTGGTTTCCTTGATGACCGGGAGTCCTTCAACCATGGATTTTTTCTGTAATTTCTGCAAATATTTGAAATTTAGATGGCCAAACCTTTCATGCCACATCCTACTAACTTCATTTCCATGAGTTAGCAGAGCGGTGGGCTTTGCATCCGCCACAAAGTGGGAGAAATCATAGGCTTTTGCATTATGGTTTGCAAGGCCTTTAGCAATGAGTTTCCTGGATGCAAGTTCCGTTATCTCAACATCATTTGGGATATCTCTTAGGCACTCTTGTATGTTTCATCTGATAGACACTAAGGAAATTTGACGCCATAGATGGTACATACAAAACATTTGAAAAATAGCCATTCTCAAGATCAACCGTACCTTGTCCTTCTGAAATGATTGTGGAGTCATCTCCCATGTGGATGTGGATGTATTTGTCCGTCTCCAAGGATGAAAAGGAGTCTCTTTCAGCCATCATGTGGTTCAAAGCTCCAGAATAAATCAAGAGTGCTTTGGACTTCGAAGTGCTTTCCATGAGGGCATGACCTTTTTCATGTTGTGGTTCCCGATCTTGTTGATCTCTCCTCCGAAATATTTTGAAATATTGATGTGATTTCTCTCAAGGAGAGAGGTAGCTTCATCAAGCTTCTTCTTCATGCAGTCATGTTCAGGGTGGAATCCCTTCCCACAATATGAACACTTGATTGTTTCCTTTCCATGGTGCCCTTTTCCTTTGTTCTTCCTTGATCCGGAAGACTCATCATGCTGCTGGTTTTCAACTTTTGGCTTAGGAGCTTCGAATTTAGTTTTTGGTTTCTTTTGCTGCTTTCCTTTACCCTTCAAATCTTTGGGCCCTGAGACATGGAGGGCTTGATCATGGGAGGATCTCATGATCCCCATATGGACAAGCTTATCATGTTCACTTGTTAGGGACTCAATGAAGGCATCGAGTGTAGGCATCTTCCATCCAGGGGTTGTGAGCTTCCCCGCATGGAATGTAGAGACAAAAACTGAATAATCAGCTCCAATTTTGGAGAGTATGGTGAGGATGAGCTGATCATCCTATTTCTCCACTTTGCATTGCTTTAACAGTAAGATAATTTGCTTGAACTTTGTGAAAAAGTCATTCAATGTCTCAAAATTGGAGGGCTGGAGAGAAATCAATTCATTTTCGAGCTGGTAAACTCTCAAATCATCCTGCTTTCCATACAGGGCTTCCAACTTGTCCCAAATTTCTTTTGGATTCTTCAATCCCGAAAGATGGAAAACAATATCCCAGGAAACTGAGAGGCACAAGAATCCAAATGCTTCATCCTTCTTGTTCAAGAATCTTGATTTGTATATTGTAGAACCAGACTCTTCTTCAGTGTCCATGGTGACTCTATAGAGTCCTCTGGAGTGCAGCTGGATCTCCATGTCTCCTTTCCATGAGTGGAAATTGAATGGAGTCAAAAGATCTACTGAGGAGGCCATCTAAATCTGTTGGAGCGAATGCTTCACCTGTAGAAAACCTGAAAATCACAACATAAAGGGCAATGTAAGGTCGGACAGCCTACACATTTTAGGCTTTCATCACACCCAGCATAGTCAATCAAGCAAGCTTGATAAACTTAGTTCTTTACTTGGGGTATTAAGTGGTAATCCTTGGCTTCTGGTGCAGAGCTGGATTTTTGAGCTATTGCTCAATTTTCATGCAAAAATCTGTCAAAAAACTTGTTTTTGAGAGATTGAGCTTCGTCCTACCGTGAGTTCTGATACCATATTAATCTATCACGGTAATCTAGGGACTAAACACAAGTCTCATGAAAGATTAATAACAATAAGTCATGAAAATGGTGAAAAAGGGCTACAGAATGAGTAATACAATACAATGATCATGCTGCAAGCATGAATGACAAATCAATTCGAATGCCCAAGGAGGTCATTTGAATTGAATGAGTGAGTCTAGCTTAACTGAATGTAAGCCACAGTCAACACTCAAGTTAACCAGTGATCAAAAACCTAATTAACTCAACTGAGCCCTAACTGAAGTTAGAGTGCAATAAATGACTGAGTCTAACTGAAAGTAGGTCAGACACATGTCATAGCAAGCCAGCCATCAAGTGGTAGTGCTTCAATGACTCCAATGAACCCCGATGAGGTTAACTGAAGTGTAACTGAACATCAGAAGTGGTTGGAGGCGCCCCTGTTGACTCCAGTTCATTAAATAATCATTAAATAATCAATTTAATGAAGGGAAGGCACCTTCACTGCTCTATTTAACTGATTGTAACCATCAGTTAGGAATATGGTGCATTAATGACACTCAGATCACCCTCGGAGTGCTCCAGTTAGCCTCCTCAAATGTAGGAGAAGGCTAAGTTAGCCTCCTTAACTGAAGGTAGGCATGGATGTGATCTAACTAATGTCATCTAGTGTTCGTCTAATGTTAATTAAGTCAATAATACTTAGGATAGTGGTTTAACTAGGCCAAATTGACCAAAATGAGTGTGTAAGGTGGTAAATGTCTCCAACACTTCGCAAGTCTATCAAACTCTGCAACATAGCAGCATTCAACTGATGTTGCTCTTCTTGAGCTTTGATCAGGCTTCTCATGGTGGCTGCAATATCTGGTGATGTCTCTTGGAATCTCCTTCCATTAGACTCTATATCATCATTTCCGACTCGAACATTTTCCCCCATGGCATCTCGCGCACACTCATAGGAGTCTCGAGCATCATATCTGTCATGGGTTCTCATGGCTGAACCACCACTTACTTTTCCAAAATATACTATGACTCTGCAAAATGTGTTATCAACACCATTTGTTAGACACGTCGTAATTCAAAATCAAAACCATTTACTTACTTTTACCCGGCCTATCTAGGCTCAATGCTGCAATTCGCAACTCGGATACCACACTGTAGTGTGCTACAAGTTGGTATCAGAGGGTACTCTTGACTGCTCTGTGTCCCATCCAAGCCCAATGGTGCAACCCCCAGCTCTGATACCGCGCTGTCAAGTACCCATACCCCATCATCATGCAGAATTAAAATTTTCATCAAGAACCTTCGTTGTTCATCGAAACACAGGGCATGGTTATGTACCACATCTCAACATTTCCAAATATGTCATGCTCCCCCCCCCCCCTTCTTCCATAGATCAGTTCAATAATCTATAAGGAAATATCATAGAGGAGATCGGATGGTGGAGAGAAAATGTGACGGAAATCCATGATCACAAGCGATCTCGCAGGCTGGAACCAAATCAATGGTTCAGAATCAACCCGCAAAAATCAATGATGCGAAAAGCCCGAGTTGCGGGGTCAAAAAGTTACAAAACTTGCAATATCACTTCCCCCAACCCGCATCCTGCATCTCACATCAGAAACAGATCAACGGCGGACAATCCTCCCACGAAGATCGAAGGTGCAGAATCTTTGTCTTGTGGGATTGGGAATTTTGAAGATCACGACATCGCAATTCCGTATCCCGCATCCCACAAGTTGTGGAAAGGAACTTGCGGAAGGGAATCTACAGAAACCAAAATCTGTGAAATGGAATTCCGCATCCCGCAAACTTGCAAATCTACGAAAAGGAAGATTTCTAGCAGAAAACTTAGCTTTTCCACTGACTTCTTGAATCAATATGAACACTCAAGTCATTACCGATCTGGCTCATCTACCCTGCAACTTAGTTCAAAATGCAATGATGGAAAAACATACATAGATGCCTATAATTGCAGTTACTCAAAGGAACAATCCATCAATTCCACATAACAACATATTCATCACATTCCATCAAGCAATTTACAATACAAGAAATACAGTTGCAGAGAATAACATGGACAAGAACACTTATCTTGCACAGAACTTGTCCCGCAACCAACTATCTCGCTGCAATGTTCCTCCCAACCATAAGCTAGTGTGCTCCTCAGTCTCTCAACAACACTGCCACCCCAGAGCTGGGCATGATTTCCTCAGGGAATAAGAGAACACTAGCAAACTCATACAGAGCCAAGGTGCAATAACACTCAGCAAAGCCAACACAGTTGGGTTTATCAGGCTATAGGATAAAACAATCCAACAGTTGGGTTTCACAGGCCACCTAGCCAAGCCATCTCACAGTTGGATATTACAAACTGAACACAGTCAAGTCAATAGATGGGTTCATCAGACTATACACAGTCAAGCCATCCCACGGCTGGGTTTATCAGGCTAACTAGTAAAGCCAGCATTCACCTCTAAGGACCAATCAAGCCAACAGATGGGTTTATCAGACTACACACAGTCAAGCCATCTCACTATTGGGTTTATCAGGCTAACTATCCAAGCCATCATTCGTAGTTGGGTTTATTAGACTGTCCAACCAAGGTTACTCACCAGGTCAAGCACAGAAAGACGCAGCCAATCCAACAGATGAGTTTATCAGGCCACCAACCAAGCCATCTTTCTAGTTGGGTTTATCAGGCCTCTAAGGAAATGGGCAGGAAGAACTGCTAAGCTAGTGAGCTCATCTACAGAGATAAGGACACCTTCACAAGACCCATCTGTCCTAGCTTCCCCACTGCCTACACACCCAACACAAGGAAGTATCCCCTTCTCTGCTCCACAGTCCCTCGATCTACACCTTCCCTTCCAGTGCTCTTCAGGATGTGCATAGCAGGTTTACCAGCCACTCTTATCTTATCGTGATGTTCCATGCTAGGTTTATCAAGCACATTCCACGTCTCTCCCATTCTTGAGTCTTGTACATAGCTCAGACTTGAATCAGGGTGCATAGCTCAGACTTGAATCAGGGTGCTCAACACAACAACCACGAGGAGACTCTACAACACAGGCTTACTCTGCAACACAAGTAACAGGGTCTCAAACACTTTACAGTTTAACATAACGCTGCAACACAACAATCACAATCCTTCCAAGGGAGCATACTCGCAGAAAGCGATGGATACACACAAGTAGAGCTCTGCTGCTACCACACTATCACTAAACACTGGTATAATGTGAAGGGTACACACCGGAAGAGCTCAATTGCTGAAGATATTTTCCTTTGAATGGAGAAAAATGAAGATGGATCCCAAACGAATGAGTGAATAACTCTCCTCAATGAACCCGAACATCCCGTAACTCTCAAAACATGAGAGTAAATCTAAACGTGAACGCGTGAGTACAAATGGCATATGGTTCTGGTGCATTCTTGTCCATGCAAGTAAAACACGACACTCCAATATTGGGTGCTCTTCCCAATTTGAATTGCCCATACTCTTCCCCTTCCAAGCAATAACTACCTCAACCACCTTCTAGTAGAATAAATGGTTGGGAAGAGAAGACAAGAAAGAGGGTAGTTGACAGTTCTGATTGGTTCTCCTCATGACACATGGATTTTCCCCAACCAGGCTCAAGGTTAAAATTCCCACCCCCTTATCCTTAAGAAAATCATGCCCCCATCTCATTATTCATTGCATTGACATAGCTGGTTGTGGATCTTCATTAATTTGCATATTTACATGATGTTTACAAATGTGCTTGACTTAGCACAGAAACCATAAGCATCACCATGATCGCCTATATACCAAATTTTAATCAATGACAGGGCCTTGGCCTTGAGCTCCTTGTCATGATTCGATATAATATTTACATCATATACATTAATGCAACGGGTTTAAAACTGGGGTGTTACATTCCCTTCCCCCTTCAATAGCACTGTCCTCAATGCTTACAAAATTGAACAAAATGCTACACTGGCATCACCTCAATGCTCCACGGAATTGAACAAAAATGGTTGTGCCAATCGCATGGCATCCTCCATATCCCATGTAGCCTCTTCAAGACCGTAGTCCTCCCACAACACCTTTACCTATCCTATGGCTCGGTTCCAGAGCATGGTGACCTTCTTGTCGAGGATGCACATTGGCTTGATTCGGAACTCTCCCTCAGGTTCCACCTGAATCACATCCCAATTTATCACATGGTTAGGGTCATGTATATATTTCTTAAGCAAAGAAACATGAAAAACATTATGAGCCCTAGTGCAAGCAGGCAATGCAAGTCTATATGAAACTGGCACTATTCTTTCAAGCACTTCAAATGGCCCACAGTATCTGCGTGACAGCTTGGCACAACTCCCAAGCTTCAAGGAACTCTTCTTTGCCCTCACTCTAAGGTAAACATGATCCCCAATGCTGAACTCTCTGTTCATCCTATGCTTATCAACATAGTTTTTCTGTCTGCCCTGGTCTACTTTCAAATTATGCCTGATCTTTACAACCTCCTGCTCCATCTCCTTGAGCAATTTTGGACCAATCATAACTCTGTTCACTGGATTACCCCAAGTCACTGGTGTCCTACACCTTCTGTCATACAAAGCTTCATACGGACTCATCCCCAAGGATGCTTGTTGTCAATTATTATAAGCAAACTCTACCAAGTGTAAGTAATCTTCCCACTTGGTTGGCTTGTCCATCACATACATGCAAAGCATGTCTTCAAGCACTTAATTCTCCCTCTTTGTTTTCCCACCATTCTGAGGATGGTAAGCAATGCTAAAGTTCAGCTTTGTACCCAAATCCACAAACAACCCCTTCCAAAAATTGGAAGTGAACTTGACCTCTCTGTCAGAGACTATTGCCTTAGGCAATCCATGCAATTTGAAAATCTCCTTCATGAAGATCTTTGCAATGTCATCAGTCTTATGCGTATACTTAACTGGTATAAAATGTGTTGCCTTTGTCAAATTGTCCACAACAACCATGATAGAATCATGTTGTCTCCAATTCATTCGCAATCTTGTAATAAAATCCATGGAAATAACTTCCCATTTCCATTCTGGAACGGGCAAAGGCTGCAATAAACCTGCAGGGTGTTGATGTTCAACCTTTACCTGCTGACATTTCATACACCTTGAAATGTATTCAGCTATGTCCTTTTTCATCCCTAGCCAAAAGTATTACTTTCTACCTGTAGCAATTGTCTTTTGATATCCTAGGTGACCAGAATATGGAGCTTGATGGATCTCGTCCATAACAACTCTCCTCAAATATGCTAGATTTGAAATGTAAATTCTATTCTTGTAAGTAAGAAGCCCATCTTCTTCCATTTTGTATCCCTCATATCTCCTTTCAATACCTTGCTGCTGCAATTTTCCCTTAATCTGCACATACAATTCATCTTCAGTAGCATGATTAATAATCTGCTGCCTCAAATCCGACTGGAAAACACTAATGGATGCCACATGCATTTCCTACACCTTCCTACTAAGTGCATCAGCTACCTTATTCTCCTTTCCTTTTATGTGCTTGATTTAAAAATCAAACTCACATAAAAACTCCAACCATCTCGCTTTCCTAGCATTCAGAATAGGTTGATCAATCAAATACTTCAAACCACAATGTTCTGTCCTTAACTCGAATCTTTTTCCCATCAAGTAATGCCTCCACATCTTGAGAGCATGTACTATGGCTGCAAGTTCTAGATCATGAGTGGCATAGTTCCTCTCATGTTCCTTCAAATTTCTAGAATCATAACATATCACGTGGTGGTATTGCATAAGGACTCCTCTAAGCCCTTGAACACATGCATCAATACACACCAAAAAATCTTTCGATGGGTCTACAACTTTAAAAACTGGTGCACTGGTGAGAAGATTCTTCAACTGCTAGAAGCTTTCTTCACACTTCACTATCCATTCAAACTTTATGCCCTTCTTTTGTAAAGAAGTGATGGCATGTGCAGCCTTGGAGAATCCTTCAATGAATCTCTGGTAGTATCTTGCAAGTCCCATAAAAGATCTTACATCTGTCACATTTCTTGGAGTAGGCCAATTCGTAATGGCTTCAATCTTTTTAGGGTCCACAGATATACCCTCCTTTGAGATAATGTGACCCAAGTACTGAATTCTATCTCTATAGAATTCACACTTGCTCAGCTTTGCATACAGCTGATGCTCCCTGAGAAATCGCAATTTCAATCTCAAATGCTCTTCATGTTCTTCCTCATTCTTAGAATAAACAAGAATGTCATCAAGGAAATAAGAACAAACTTGTCCAAATACCTGCTAAAGACACTATTCATAAGGCACATAAATGTAGCTGGCGCATTTGTGAGACCAAATGGTACCACTATAAACTCATAATGTCCATACCTCGTTCTGAAGGTTGTCTTATGAATGTATTCATCTTTTATCCTCACCTGATGGTAATCGGACCACAAGTCAATCTTGGAAAATACCTTTGCTCCCCTCATTTCATCAAAGAGGTCATCAATCCAAGGAAAAGGATACTTGTTCTTTACTGTGACTTTTTTTAGTTGTCTGTAATCAATACACAATTTGAGTGTACCATATTTCTTCTTTACAAACAGAACTAGTGCTCCCCAAGGGGACAAGCTGGGTCTGATGTACTTCTTTTCCAACAACTCTTGTAGTTGCATCTTCAACAATAGCATTTCGGATGTACTCATCCTGTAGGGTGTCTTGGACACTGGTGCTTCTCCTGGAACAAGTTCAATTGTGAAATCAATATTCCTTTTTGGAGGCAGCCTGGAATCTCATCAGGAAACACATCCCTGAATTACTGCAACACATGAAAGTCCTCCAACCTAGGAGTTTCATTCTCTGTTTCCTCCAAAATATGGGCTGCATATAACTGGAAACCTCTTCTACAGAACTTCTTCAGCTACATTGCTTAAATCTGCCTAACAGAAATCACCTTTGGTATGCCCCTTACCACTACGAGTTTTCCTTCCTAATCTAAGCATTCAAAGGTCTTACTATAACAGTCAAGCTTCACCCTGTGAACTTCTAGCCAATCCATTCCAATGAGTACATCATAGGAACCAAGGGGTAGTACATTCATATCTACACAGGTGACCAATCCATTCATTACTAATGGACACTTCTCTACCACTTCACTGACCCTTCTCTTAGTTCCAGTAGCTAGCTAAACTAGCCATGGTTTTCTATGCCTCACTTTTGAGAAAGCACAAATCTCTACTACTCTAGGAGAAATGTAATTGTGGGTGGAACCAGGGTCAATCAAAATAGAAACAAATTGCTCAGCAATATTACCTGCAACTTCAACCACCATTGACTAGTGATATGCCTGGCGGTCCTCCAGTGCTACATAAATCCTAGGGACGGCCCTTGCTACTTGACCCACTGTTTTTTCCTCTTGAATGTCGTAAGCCGACCTTGCACTCTCATTCTCGAGTGGACAATTCCTGCACATGTGGGGTCCTCCACATCTCCAACATTGAAGAGGTTCTCTGATGTGCAATGGATTTCTTGAATTCTCCCCCACCACTCTAGCTGGCTGCTTTTCCACGTGGAAAGGTTGTTTCTGCTGATTTCTAAAGTTAGAAGGTTTAAAACCTTTCTTCTTTTGATCGGATTTATCATTCTTCTTGTCCTTCCAAGCCTTCTGATAGTCAGGTTTTCCTCTGCTTTGCTCATAGAAATACTTAGCTTTCCTAATTGCTTCTTCAAGAGTTCTCGATTCATAAAACTTGATTCTGTCTTTGTAAGACTGAGGAAATCCACTCAGGAAACGCTGAATTTTCACTTTTTCATTCTTGATGTACCTGACATACCTTAACAATTCCAACAACTTATTAGCATACTCTTCCATGGGCTATTTTCCCAGTCTCAGCTCATGGAATTCTTTGATCTTCTTTCACTGGTCCTCCTTACTTACTTGAAGTGCTCCCACCAAATGGATGCCCTTCCATTCAGATTGAATATGGAAACCCTTGCCTTCATATTCCCCGAATAATCCTGAACTTGGAAGTACTTCTTTATTTCAAGATGCCAAGCTTCATCTTCTTGTCCAGTATTCACCTCGCCATCAAACGTAGGAGGTTTAACCTTCTTAAATTCATCTCGAGAGTGGTATCTATGTTGCCTCTTTCCCTTTCCCTTGCGAGAAGAAGAGCTTGAATCCCCACTGGCTTCTTCTGAGTCAGATGATCTACTAGCAGTCCTTCTTCTTCTTCTAATACTGCTCTTACTACCTTCAGGTTTTACTATACCCTGACTGGAGTCTATCTTTCTTTGCAAATCTGTCAAACTCTACAACATAGCAGCATTCAACTGATGCTGCTCTTCCTGAGCTTTGATCAGGCTTCTCATGGTGGCTGCAATATCTGGTGGCGTCTCTTGGAATCTCCTTCCATTAGACTCTATATCATCATTTACGACTCGAACATTTTCCTCCATGGCATCTCGCGCACGCTCATAGGAGTCCCGAGCATCATATCCCTCATGGGTTCTCATGGCTGAACCACCACTTACTTTTCCAAAATATACTATGACTCTGCAAAATGTGTTATCAACACCATTTGTTAGACACACCGTAATTCAAAATCAAAACCATTTACTTACGGTTACATGGACTATCTAGGCTCAATGCCGCAACCCACAGCTCAGATACCACACTATAGTGTGCTACAAGTTGGTATTAGAGGGTACTCTTGACTGCTCTCCGGCCCATCCAGGCCCAATGCTGCAACCCGCAGCTCTGATACCACGTTGTCACGTACCCATACCCCATCATCATCTGGAATTAAAATTTTCATCGAGAACCTTCGTTGTTCATTGAAACACAGGGCATGGCCGTGAACCACATCTCAACATTTCCAAATTTTTCACACTCCCCCCCC
>LPNX010571292.1:407450-476555 GCA_001517045.1 Pseudotsuga menziesii
CAACGGAAATCCATGATCACAAGCGATCCTGCAGGCTGGAACCAAATCAATGATTTAGAATCAATCCGCAAAAATCAACGATGTGGAAATCCTGAGTTGTGGGGTCAAAAAGTTACAAAACTTGAAATATCACTTCTCGCAACCTGCATCCCGCATCCTGCATCAGAAACAGATCAACGGTGGACAATCCTCCCGTGAAGATCGACGGTGAAAAATCTTTGTCTTGCGGGATTGGGAATTTTGAAGATCATGACACTGCGATTCTGCATCCCACATCCTGCAAGTTGCGGAAAGGAACTTGCGGAAGGGAATCTGCGGAAACCAAAATATCCGAAACGGCATTCTGCATCCCACAAACCTGCAAATCTACGTAAAGGAAAATTTCTAGTAGAAAACTCAGCTTTTCCACCGACTTCTTGAATCGATCTGATCACTCAGGTCGTTACCGATATGGCTCATCTACCCTACAACTTAGTTCAAAATGCAATGATGGAAAAACATACATAGATTCCTATAATTGCAATTACTCAAAGGAACAATCCATTAATTCCACATAACAACATATTCATCACATTCCATCAAGCAATTTACAATACAAGAAATACAGTTGCAGAGAATAACATGGACAAGAACACTTATCTTGCACATAAACTTGTCCCACAACCAGCTATGTCACTGCAACGTTCCTCCCAACCATAGGCCAGTGTGCTCCTCAGTCTCTCAACAACATTGCCACCCCCGAGCTAGGAATGATTTCCTCAAGGAATAAGGGAACATTAGCAGACTCATACATAGCCAAGGTGCAATAACACTCAGCCAATCCAACACAGTTGGGTTTATCAGGTTGCAAGGTAAAACATCCCAACATATGGGTTTCACAGGCCACCTATCCAAGCCATCTCACAATTGGATATTACAGACTGAACACAACCAAGTCGACAGATGGGTTTATCATACTATACACAGTCAAGCCATCCCACTGCTGGGTTTATCAGGCTAACTAGCCAAGCCAACATTCACCTCTAAGAACCAGTCAAGCCAACAAATGGGTTTATCAGTCTACACACAGTCAAGCCATCTCACTGCTGGGTTTATCGGGATAACTAGCCAAGCCAGCATTCGCAGTTGGGTTTATCAGACTATCCAACCAAGGTTACTCACCAAGTCAAGCACAAAAAGACACAACCAAGCCAACAGATAGTGAGGCCTCTAAGGCAATGGGTAGGAAGAACTGCTAAGCTAGTGAGCTCATCTACAGAGCTAAGGACACCTTCACAAGACCTATCTGTCCTATCTTCCCCACTGCCTACACACCCAACACAAGGAAGTGTCCCCTTCTCTACTCCACAATCCCTCGAGCTACACCTTCCCTTCCAGTACTCTTCAGGATGTGCATAGCAGGTTTACCACCCACTTTTATCTTATCGTGATGTTCCACACTAGGTTTATCAAGCACATTCTACGTCTCTCCCATTACTGAGTCTTATACATAGCTCAAACTTGAATCAAGGTGCTCAACACAACAACCACAGGGAGACTCTACAACACAGGCTTACTCTGGAACACGAGTAACATGGTCTCATGCACTCTGTTGTTTAAGATAACGCTACAACACAGCAATCACAATCCTTCCAAGGGAGCATACTCGCAGAATGTGATGGATACACACAGGTAGAGCTCCGTTGGTACCACACTGTCACTAAACACTTGTAGAACGCGAAGGGTACACACTGGAAGAGCTCAACTGTTGAAGAGATTTTCCTTTGAATGGAGAAAAATGAAGATGGATCCTGAACGAATGAGTGAATAACTCTCCTCAATGAACACGAACTTCCCGCGGCTCTCAAAACATGAGGGTAAATCCAAACGTGAACGCGTGAGTCAAACTGGCATACGGTTCTGGTGTTTTCTTGTCCATTCAAGTAAAACATGACACTCCAGGACTAGGTGCTCTACCCAATTTGAATTGCCCATACTCTTCCCCTTCCAAGCAATAAATACCTCAACCACCTTTTGATAGAATAAATGGTTGGGAAGAGAAGACAAGAAAGAGGGTAGTTGACAGTTCTGATGGGTTCTCCTCATGACACATGGATTTTCCCCAACCAGGCTGAAGGTTAACATTCCCACCCCCTTATCCTTAGGAAAATCATGCCCCCATCTAAATATTCGTTGCATTGACATAGCTGGTTGTGGATCTTCATTAATTTGCATATTTACATGATGTTTACAAACGTGCTTTACTTAGCACAGAAACCATAAGCATCACCATGATTGCCTATGTACCAAACCTTAATCAATGATAGGGCCTTGGCCTTGATCTCCTTGTCATGATTCGATATAATATTTACATCATATACATTAATGCAACAGGGTCAAAACTAGGGTGTTATAGAGGTAAGTTGAAACCAATCACACTATCACCTTCAACCAACAACTTCTCATCTTATAGGTCAATTACACAACCCAACAATCCCAACATACCGAGGGAAAATGTTTCATTTTCCTTGGAAGCACCATCCCTATCAATTAGGTTTGATGTTGATACCAAGCTTCACAAGTCAAAAGCATATGGTTCCCTCTCGATTGTTATTTTTCTCAATTTCTGTGTTCCTTCTTTAGCCTTTGCATCATCATGCTTGTCCAAACTCTCGAGCAAAAATCCTTCTAACGATGCCACCATGGAATCAAGTCTACTTGAACCAAGCTAACTCAACTTAGTATTTTTTTTTCAAAGGGAGTGATGGGGACCACATACACATTGACTTAGTATTCTAGAAGGTGAATGACTTGAGAGCGATTTTCATGTTCTACAAGGAAAATGGCTTTAGGAGGCTCTCTTGAAGGGATAACACTTTGAAAATAATTTTTGTACCTACTACAGACATGCTTTGGTGTGGTTAGATAAGTTGGTGGGATATCTTTCTAGGAATTTGTATTGCTAGTTAGGTTTTGTTATTTATGGTGAATGGCTTTGTTGGATTTTGGAGGGAATTTGATTGGAAACCAGTTTTTCTAATTTTATAGCCCATCTTGTACTACATTTAATAAAAATTTTCCCATAAAGCTAATACCTTCATGGAAAACATTAGGACTTTTTTATGACCATGAGACAATATGATTTATACTTATTTAGTTACATGTTGTTTACTTAATTCCAATATTGAATGTGATATGATTGGCCTTAAAGTGTTATTTTTATGATATTTTGTATAATTTGTATATGTGAACTAATGTCTAACCCTCAACGACCTTTGAGGCCTCAAAAACAAGAGAAAAAAGATTTGTTTCCACCTCCACCTCACCACTACTCAACAAAATATCAATCAGTAGGCTCAATTACTAGGGTCTAAACAATAGTAACAAGGTTTGTATTTTGACCTTTTACCTAAGAAACTAATTAATGAAATCTTCAACACATTTGTGAGGTATGAACCTTTGAATCACTAGTCTAATGATTATGCCCATGACATTGAAGGCACATTTTTATATTAAAAGGTTGTCTATTATTGCTTGGTTTTCTAAATGTGAACATTAGGACGTATTTTATCAAGCACGGTATGCCCCTTCCCCTCTTGGAGCCTATCCTCAAGTGAAAAGCAATGGCAGTGAAGGTTCAAGTGGTAATTATATATTTTAGTTATGGAAGACTGGCTTGAGGGTGAAATTGGTTATGTTCTTTGTGGGACTTTTATTGAGATAATATTGATAAGAAAAGAGGATGCATTTTGTGCATTTCGTGGCAACATGAAACTAGGGAATTGTTGTTGAATTTTTTCCCAATATTGAAGGAAAAAATTTATTCCTAGTTTGGGCACAACAAATGTTGGTATATTTAGAAACTTGAATGCATATGTTACACTTTGTATAAGTAGAAACTTTACAAACACATAGTATCAAATTTAGAGTAGATAACATGTGGTGGAATTTGTCGACAAAGGACCAACATCAAGTTTGGTTTGAGGTGAATGTTTATTCATCCACCTACAAGGAAATTGCATCTTTGCATGAAGATACCATAAAGTTCAAGGATAGGTCCTTGTTTGAGCATTTTCATTAGATTGCTTGGGTTGAATTCCTAGTAAATTTATATGGCTAATTAGAAAGGCTCACAAAGTAGATTTCCCATTGGTTTCCATGGTCAAGAGTTGAATGGACTACTAATAATTTATTAAAGATCCAAGCATATGACCATGAGCTTGACACAAAATCTCAAGTTCTAGGTTAAAGGTCAAAATTCCACTAATATTTGACAAGAGCCAAAAAAACATTTGAAGAAAAGATCACATGGAAGATAGCTCATCTAGGTCCTATAATGCATGTAATTTGTCCTTGAAAGATGATTTTAAAAAATTTCAAGCAGAGTTTAATAGGTGGTGTGCATACTGCACGTTAATTTACAAGGCCACTGTGATTTCTCTAGGAGGGGTCTATGTGCATGTTGAGTGTCAACACCAAACTTGTGAAACTTATCCTAGGAAATTAAAATATTAATATATGGACAATTTCTTTGGAGTGATGGGAAGCACATTGTGCAAAAAATTCCAAGAATGTATGAAGGTAACCCATTTCTACACTAAGGCAGATGCCTCAATATAAGGGTGAACTTCATATCTCTTAGTTATCTCATGGCATATTTTAGACTTCACAAATGTTTCAACTAGCACAGAACATGAGCAAGTCATATATGTTTTACAAGCAAGTAACATCAGTTCCCTACCCCTAGAAAATATCCTCCAAAACACCATTCCCAGATTATAGTCAACTGATTTACATAGGTATGGAAAAGATCACTTCAAAGGTTTCCATATCAATCATATGGAGGGATTTGAATACATAGGGTTTTCCCCTAATTAAGAGATTCAATATTTCTGCACAAGTCCAATTACACCCCTACCATCAATTATAAAATAGTGCCAAACAATACCGCAAACCTATTGGAAAGAAAAATATAGAATTAGTGATTGAAATGCTTGTGTGCTACTGTCTTTTGTTGTTCCTGAATACAATTGTTTTGAGCCATGAATTCCTAATATAACCCTTGTTTCATCCACTATAATCTATTCCAAATACATGGACATAAGAGACGAGAAAATTTTAAGGTAACCTTAATATGTCACCATGATATGATTCCCTCATTTAGTTAGTGTGACAAATTTATTCCAAACTACGTATTGAAATGATGATTGTGACCTAAACTCAAGAAGTCATTTCTACTAGAAATGACCTTAAGTGTTTTTTTGGTTTGCTAGAGGATGGGCATGCTCCTTTTACTACTAGTAAATTATTTAAGAGTCTATGCCAAGATAATATCTAAGGATTATTGTGGGGTAGTACATCGTTGTTCACAAAATATGGGACAAAAACATAAAGTGTTTTCCCTTACATCCTATAAAGTTCACCCTTTCACTGCTAAGAATTAGTGTTATACTATCTTGCCTTAGTCTTAAACTATTGGTTGATTGTAGAAGGATTCAAATTTATAAAGAAACTCTGAAACAAAATACCATGGGTTGCAAATAAACCATGATCTCACAAAACCGAATAATCATATGGATCGAGGAAAAGCCAATGACCATAAATGGTGTCTTTCTAGGAATGTGTTGATAACAATTGAGGATTTCCTAGAGATCCTTTGTGATGGATTAGCAACATGGAAGATTGGAGAGGATTGGGATGGTTTTCTATGGAGAATCATTGTGTCAAATGTTAATAGTGTGTTGTCCTACTAATATGGTGACCTATGAAAAAAGAACCAATATTCTATGAGCAGTCCTAGAACAACATTTTTCATAACGCCATAGATATTCTATAACAACACTAGATTGTATTCTAATAGAAATGGATGGTAACCTAGCCCTTATTTTGATAACATTATCATATGTAGTGTTATAGGGCATGATGAGGAAAATGACTCATAGTTGTTAGAATTGAATAATTTTAAAGAATTTTGAAATGCTTGTAAATAACAATTAATATGACCTTATAGCAATATGTGACCAAGTTTGAGAGGTGGACTTAAAATTGTTGATTTTAGTTCTTATATGGAGATTTATACCAACAAGGTATACCCTCAACAATAATGGTACACATGCCTTGTCCACTATTCCTATACCTCTTGACATGGATTGTAACCATCAAAGGATCCCTAAGGATCCCATATATAACGAATTAGAGAATATCCATTTGGAAATAACCCTATCACAACACTCATACGTGCACTTGTGGACAATAATTTCATTTGGTATGATAATATGTTAATTATAATGTTGGATGAGAATTTTTAGGTTTAAATTCCTTTGAACCAATTTGTTGGTAGAATGGCATGGCCTCTTTCTACACAAAAATGCATATCTTGATGGAACATTTTTAAATTTGGATAAATTAGTGTTTCATGAAGGTTTTACATTATTTAAAGTGTTTTTATGGCTATGGTCAAGACAAACAAAGGTTTTTATGGGTTTTCATGCTATAGGATTGTCGTATTTTCAAGATCATGAAATGTTGTTTTGATGCCATAAAAATGGTTTGTGTGGTATGGAACCTCTTGTCTAAATTCCAATAATACGAGGTGTGACCATTGGTTGAGAATATTGTGTTATAAGTGTTAGGATTAATTAATCCTCCCTTCTCCCACATAGTCTATTTGGTATATTTTACTAACTTAGGAGGTCATCATAACTTCACTAGTGTATGGGGGACACACCTAGGAGCCACCTACCACTTATTGTGCCTTAATGCATGAGTTTAGGTTCCTCGGGGTCCAATCCCTATAATTTAGGAACCCACTCTGAGTGCCGCCGTCAATCTCCTTCAGTTGACTTTGGTAGGTATTCAATCATGTTCAGTTATGCCCCAGTTACCATCAGTTAGCATAGCACCAGTTTGCATGATTTAAGGGACTGTGGGCGCCTTTTTTCACCTACCCTTATCACTTAACTGATTGTAGATAGAGTTAGTTATCCGGAGTTGCACTAGTGAGCTCCAGTGTTGATTTTTCTCACATTGAGTTAGCGCATGAGTCTGTTTGAGTTGGTGAATTTTAATCCTCCTAATTGTATTTGAATTCTTCCTATTGCATGGCTATTGTATTATAGAGACATCAATGATAATTAGTGTAATGATATTCTGACCACTTCTTGTTCGATGTATATGAAATTTCTGTCATGAATCCATTGATTAGTTTTACATTAAATTGTTAATTCTATTGCAGCCTTCCTTTCAGATTGCTTTCATTCAGGCCTGAAGATACATGGTTAACTAAATTTAACATGTTATCAGAGCCTATGTTCATGCCAACAACAAACCTCACAAACCTCCATGCTTGCACTAGAATCCGTTGAGTTTCCACATAATTCCTGGAATAATTGTATTGCTCCCTTTGTATTTTGTCTAGAGAAGTCTATCCAGGTGTGATGGACTCATAGAAAGTGTGCATCTCGAAGTGGAGAGTGTTTGATTTGAAAGGTTAGTGAATTAAAGTGTTTTGCAGTGTTTTTGCAGGTACATTCAAATATTTCTTAAAGAATAGTTTCTCTGTATAGCCGTGACATGGAGAATTCAGATGCTCTAACTCCCAAAATATTTACACCCTTCAATTACCTTGATTGGAGGGAAGATATGCATATTTCCTTATGCAAAAAAGGTCTGTATAGGATGACCATGGATAGAGCAGACGAACCCCAACATTATATTGAAAAATCAAAGCATTTGGATAGGCTTGATGAAGCCTTTGGCTACATGTGCATCCACATATCCAGGGATTTGTTGTTCCATCTTGATGGACTCGAGACTCCGAAGGAAGTATGGGATAAGCTCAAATCCTTGTACAGTATGAGATAAGGGGCCATATCATGGAGAATGAGTTGATAGCACTACAACCTAGTAATAGTAATTTTGACACAATATAACTATTCTTCACTAAATTCAAATCCTTAGTCATGCAATGAAAGCAGTACGGGATTGAGAAGAAGGAAGATAAATTGGTGCTCTCAATTCTTAGTAAGCTTAGCTCAAATTTTTGAGTTTTTGTTTCAACTTTCCACTATGGGAGCCTAACCACTCCAAATTGGCGAATGCCATCCCTAGATGCGTTCTGAGAATCACTAATCCAGGAACAAGATAAGATGGTTCAGATGGGAATGCTCAAAGCCTCCAAGAATCAGGCCCTCTTAGCTGGAGACTCTAAGAATGCGCAAGAAAAAGGGGATCAAAGAGGGAAATAGAAGAATAATACTGATTCAAAGCACAAGGAGAAGTTGAATCCTTCAGATGGAGCCTCTAGTTCCAAGAAAAACACAAACAAAAATTTTGAAAAAGCTAAATGTTCTTACTACATGAGAGGATTTCATCCAAAAAGTCAGTGTATGAAGAAGACCATTGACCAAATGTCTAAGCTCCTTGAACAGAACAACATTTCCCTTTCTCAAGGTGTAAAGAAGTCTAAAGATGGAAACCAAACTGAAGAACATGAGAGGTGCCATGCCTTGAAAGCATGCTTCACTCAGTCAAATCCCTATCTGATTGATTCAAGAGATTCCAATCACATGGTTTCCTCCAAAGAATCCTTCACTTCTCTGTATCTCTCTAGAGGACTAATCATACATATGGGAGATGATTCACATATCCCAACTATCAGGAAAGGTCCCATTAAAATTGAGCATGGAGAGTTCCAAAATGTGCTCTATGTTCCCTCCCTAGAAGCAAACTTGTTGTCTGTATACCATATGACACATAATGGCTCTCCCAAGAGAGTCACATTTTATCCAGACGCAATGGAGATATGTAAATTCTCTACTGGGAATCTGATAGAAAAAGGAGTTGCTAATCATGCCTTCAAGGGATATGAGTTTTCCCACTTACTTCCTACTTCATATTCAAGTGCCTTATTGACTCATGCCAATAACACAAGCAAGTTGTGGCATGAAATATTTGGCCACCTGAACTTCAATTATCTCCAGCAGTTGCACAATGACAAGTTGGTTGAGGGATTGTCTTCCATCATATATTCTGAAGGAGTGTGCACTAGTTTCTTGGTAGGGAAGCATCCAGAGAAAAGATATGAGGTTGGGAAGGAAACAAGAGATGCCTCCAGATTAGATATAATACACAATGATGTCTCTGAACCGATGCCTACAACATCTAAGAATGGATCTAGATATTTTCTGACCTTCATTAATGATTGTTCAAGGTATTATGGGGTATACTTTCTGAAGAAAAAGTATGAGGTGTTTGATACCTTCAAAGTCTTCAAATCCTTAGCTAAGAACACTCTCGAAAAGAATATCAAGTCACTTAGATCTGAAAATGAAGGTGAGTATGTCAAAGGATAATTCTAGCAGCTATGTGCATCAGCAAGAATTTGAATGTAACACGCAGTCCCATACACACCACAGAAGAATGGTGTAGCTGAGAGGAAGAACATATCCTTGAAAGAGATGGCTACATGCCTTCTAGAAGCAAGAAATATTCCTCTGTATCTGTGGGATGAGGTAGTCAATTGTGCTTCATATACCTAGAATAGGGTGCCTCACAAATCAGTGATTGGGGCTACTCCCTTCGAATCACATATGGGACATAAGCCCAATGGCTCACATTTGAGAGTTTTTGGCTCCAAGGATTGGGCCAAAATTCTTACTAACAAGAGAAAATCCTTCCAATCCCATAGTAGTGAATGCATATTGTTGTAATATGTTGATGATTCTAAGGCATACAAATTGATGGACCTTGCAACCAAAAATTGCTTCATAGAGCGCAATGTGCAATTCGAAGAAGATCAAGTGCATGCTCCATAACAAGATGAAGTAGAAGAAGGTTTAATCTCTCTTTCATTTCCATTTAAAGATGATGATATTATGACTAATGTTTCAGATTTAGAAGATGAGGGTCATGATAATCATGAACATGATGTTGATATTGAATCCCTAGATGATCTAGATCCAAATCCAGCAACTATTCCAAATCAGAGGCCTAAATGGCCCCAAAAGCTCACTGAAGTAGCTGGGAATATTGGTGGGGATCTATATGACAGAAGAAGAACAAGGTCCTAGTATCAAAATGAGCATGTTGCACTTTCCCATTCAAATCTACTTCTCTCATAGAGGTGTTTCATGATGATGGGTTCATATCCTCGGTCATTCAAAGAGGCTTTCCATGATCCAAGATGGCAAGAAGCTATGGATGATGAGTATGGTTCGCTACAACACAACAAGAAATGGGAGCCTGTCACTTTGCCTCCTGGGAGGAAGTTAGTTCAGTGAAAATGGATCTATAAGACTAAACTAGAAGTTGATGGAACCAAAACCAAGTACAAGGCTTGGTTGGTGGAAAAGGGGTACTCACAAGTCCATAGGCTGGACTACAGTGAGACATTTGCTCATGTTGCAAGAATGGACTCTATAAGACTAGTTTTGGCAATTGCAGCTTCAAAGAGGTGGGAGGTACATCACATGGATTTGAAGAGTGACTTCCTCCATGGTGACCTAGAAGAGGAGATCTATATGAGATAGCCTGATGGGTCTATTGAAGATTCATCCTTAGTCTGCAAACTGAGAAAAAATCTCTATGGGATCAAGCAAACCCCACGGGCATGGTATGCCACGATGGATGCTTTTCTCATGTCATAAAACTTTGAGAGATGCATATCTGAATACAATGTCTACATGCAGCAGAAAAAGGGGCTCGTTATTGTTGATTTCCCTAAATGTGGATGACTTTCTCATTACTAGAAGATCTGCTACTAGATTGAGATGCATCAAGTCATATTTGAGTGAAGCATTCGCCATGTTGGATCTAGGACTGTTGAGGAAGATCATTCGTCTCAAAGTAAATCAAAAGACTCTGGGAATCATGATTACACTGTCTAGATATACTGGAGATTTGCTTCATATTCCACATGGAAGATTGTAAAGCAGCACCCTTTCCCTTCCTATCTGGAATTAGGATGGAAGAAGGTGGTTCCACACAATTGATTGATAGTACACTCTACAGATAGGTCATTGGGAGCCTACTATACCTCACCCATTCAAGACCATATTTGTCCTTATATGTTGTGAGTGTTGCTGCCAAATACATGCAGGAGCCACATGAGCTGCACTAGAAGGAAGCAAAGTGCATCTTGCACTATGTGCAAGGTACAAGATATTTTGGGATCCATTATTCAGCTGATGCATAGTTGGATCTGATTGGATACACTGATCCATACTGGGTTGGATATGGAAATGATAGGAAATCTACATCGCGTATTGTGTTCATGTTGGGATTTGGACCAATCTGTTGGTCAACAAAGAAGCAAACAGATCATGCACTATCTTCAGTATAAGCAAAGTATAGGGGGGTTGTGAATGCATTTACTCAGGAATTTTAGTTACATGGGATTTTGACAGAGTTTGGATTTCACACTTATCCTTCAATAGACCTCTATTGTGACAATTAGAGTAACATCAAGATATCCAGTGATCCAATTCATAAGCACTGGACAAAGCATATTGAAGTACACATGCACTACATTCAGGAACTAGTGCATAGTAAGGCTATCACCCTGCACTACCTCCCTACAAAGGAGCAGATTGCAAATATTTTTACCAAGTCCTTCACTTAAAAGAGATTCGTTTACCTTAGATCTCTTCTTAGTGTAAAGGCTTCACTCATATATTGTTCCTGATTTTCCTGCTTATTTTGAGGGAGGAGGTCCCATGAGGTTTTCCCCATTTCCTTGTTTATTAAGCAATCATTTTTATTTCATTTAGATTGTATGGGTGACCTTTGGCCTAGTTTCCAGGGCCCAGGTTGTCCATATTTAGGATTAAGGGGGGGTGTTAGGATTAATTAATCCTCCCTTTTACCACATAGTTTATTTGGTCTATTTTACTAACTTAGGAGGTCATCGTCACTTCACTAGTCTATGAGGGACACACCTAGGGACCACCTACCATTTATTGTGTCTTCATGCATGAGTTTAGGTGCCTGAGGGACCAATCCCTATCATTTAGGAACCCACTCTGAGTGCCACCATCAGTCTCCTTTAGTTGACCTTGGTAGGTACTCAGTCATGTTCAATTATGCCCCAATTACCATTAGTTAGATCACTATTAGTTATCCTAGAATCAATTTGAATGATTTAAGGGAGTGTTGGTGCCTTTGTTCACCTACCCTCATTAGTTAACTGATTGTAGACTGATTTAGTTATCTAGAGTTGCACTAGTGAGCTCCAGTGTTGATTTTTCTCACACTGAGTTAGCACATGATTTAGTTTGAGTTGGTGAATTCGAATCTTCCCAAAGGTATTTAAATTATTCCTATTGCATGACTATTGTATTACAGTGACATCAATGATAATTAATGTAATGATATTCTGAGCTATTCTTTTCCGATGTGTATGGAATTTATGTCATTAATCCATTGATTAGTTTTACATTGAATCGTTAATTCTACTACAACCTTCCTTTCAAATTGCTTTCATTTGGGCTTGAAGATCCATGATTCACTAAATTTAATAATAAGGTAGTAGTGATGTCTCCTCCAAGGATTACATAAACGGAAAAAAAAAAATATTAATTATGGTCATTTTTTTTTGGTCCATATAATAGCATCCATGAAGCGTACCAGCAAACAACTCACAATCCATTTATAAGTCACCTTCAACACTATATAAGGAAGCTTCCAAGAGGATGTTTGGGATTCAAAAGGGATTTTTCTACTAGCATATGGATACTTGTTTGAATTTGGCCTAGAGTAGTCACCGTGAATCCAAAAGATCATTTCCATATCCCCATTACAACCTTTGTGGAAAGAAAAGTAACAACCCATAGTTTATGTGAAGAAGAGAGAAGACTTTTACCATCAATGAAACCCAATAAAGAACCAATATTTTTAATGCATGACAATATAATATCTTGTGAGGTTATTTCCAAAGATTTTTTTCTCTTGACAATTTTGTGAGGTCAATTTTTGTGAGAGTAATCCCATGAAAGTACTAATAATGACCTTATGGCAACAAACATATGACAATTTGTTACAATTTTTGGGAAACCACATTTGAGAGGGTGTAGTGTGCTTAAGTTAAACTCTAATGAATGTGATAAACCGCCTAATATTAAGGCTTCCCAAAGAAAGAATGAGCAATGTAGTAAAATTTTTCAATAAGAGTTATTGGTCCAAGATTGATACCTCGTTCTCCATCCATATTACAAATTCGATCCACTTTTTTCTTTCTAAAATTTATGTTTCATATGGTGTTGGATGTTGGCCATATTTATCTTCCTGTCAAAAACATGGCATATGGACTAGTTCAACTAATTATTATGCAATCATTTACTTTCATAGGAATTAAAAAATATCATTTCCCATAATAAATATACTTACAAAATTATAGATCATGGCATATAGACATTTTTGGCCAGTGTGATTGGTGGCACGAAGTTTGGAAAGAGTATCCTTGGAGGCCTTGTTCTGAAACATATACCAAATCAATTTAACTATGCACAAATCAAATATAAATTTTTTTTAATAAGTTTGATATAATCTTATGAGAAAATTCAATTACATGGGTACTCTTCTTATTGGAATTCCTCAGTGCATCCGACTTCTCATATGATTTTACAAGTTCTTTCCATACTTTAAGACTTACATCAATTGGCCTTTTTTTCTATTTGTTGCTCGGCGGAGGGTTTTTTATCTTCTTTGATTGGTTGCATCAGAATCTCTTGCAATTTTGAGACATTTTTTTTTCTTCTTTATCTTCTTTATAGACCAACGTGTGCCAAATTTAGTCTCCAGGTCATGGAGAATTTTTTTTTGCAGGTGCATCAGTATCTTTGAGAATGGAAAATGTAGATGGTCTTTGAACCGTTGAAAGCATGATTCCTTCAACCTGTTTAGAAAAATATTTGTAGTATCTGACATTCGGATTTCCCCTAAAACCACATTTTAAATTCTATCTTTCTAACGTAGCTTCCAATGCAAGATGCAAAATATGCCATAGTGGAAGAAGTTTGTGTCCCAGGAGTGGTCGAGACAATGGAAGTCTCTACTTCATATTCCACATTTTGAGAGTTTACTATAATTGATTTCCTCCAGGATATTTTGGTCGATCCAGGAGTGGATGGGGAATCAATTGATTCCCTTTCACAGAGTTGCTTTGGTTGCAATGTTTCAAGGGTTTTACCAAATCATTTTTCTATGTATCTAACAAGCATTTTGAAGTCCACACCATCCCGATTGTTCAGTGCTCTATCTCCAATATGGAAGCCAATGCCTCTTTGCCATTTTCATATATATATAATAAATTTCTCATTTTAAATTTTCCAAAAAAAAACTAAAAACTAAAAATTAGAGAAATATTTGAAACACGTAGAAATCAATAAATTGACTATGACTTACCTCAATGCCGCCAGTGTTTCCTCCCTTGCTTCCACCTCCCTTGAAGTTGCTTGACATTCTTCCTCCCTTGAAGTTGCTTGACATTCTGAGGCAACCCAGGGAAAATTATTTGTGTCCAGACCATGGAGGAAAACGAAGGAGACACTGCTAGGGCATTAGAGGGTGAATCTCTACCCTATATTTCACATTTTTGACACAACAAGTGGAATTTAAATAACAGTGGTTGGGCTAACGAGCTTCTTTTTGGGTTGCAATCTTGTTATTTTCTCAACGATGGTCTAATGAGAAGCTCGAATTGTGAGTTTGTGTTTGTAATCAGCCTGATACACAAGGGTTGAAATTTATTTGCTAACGAGCTTCTTTTTGGGTCATAGTATTGTTATTTTCTCCACGATGGTCTTCCTGGAATCTCAAATTGTGGCTATATGTTCGGCCTCAGGCACTCCCAAGTTCCATCGGTGGAGCTGTAGGGTCGAGGGTTGAAATTCCCCTGGTAACAAGCTTCTATTAGGTCGCAATCTTGTTATTTTCTCCACGGTGGTCCGCTCGAAATATTGAATCATGGGTATGTGTTTGGAATTAGCATGATATTGCCTCGGGCGCTCACAAGTTCGACTGGTGGAGCTCCAGTAATGGTATGTTGCATATGTTTTATGAGTTTAAATGCTTTGGCTGGCATGTGGGAATTTTTTGTTTCATCAGTCAGCGCTATAGCCGATGCAATTAAAGTTGATTATAACACCGATTTTTGGCCCTAAATGTAACTTTGTTGGGGTGCTAAAGTCGAGGCAAACAAATCTCCATTTAGCGCTAATTTTTGGCGCTAAATGTAACCTTGTTGGTGCCAAAGACATCGAAAACTACAACCAATTTAGCGGAGAGTTCGGGCCCTGAATGTGCACACCCTAGGGCGCCAAAGTCAGCGTCGGTATTGCATAAGTTAACGTCGAGTTTCCTCCTACAAATGAAAACTGAAACACATATATACAATTACATAAGAGTATATAAGGCAGCTCTCTGGGTCCCCACTGACGCTCGGGTGGGAAAGCATGGGAGAAAACAGCATCAGATACCCTGGTAGTCCATGCCGTCGAGCCAGAAGGGAAGCCATTTGATTTGATCGGGTGGAGCCACTCCCAGTCTCAGGGAAAACATCGGGTGGGTCTTTCTAAAGCCCACTCTTACGGGCCAGGTTACGCATTATAACTAAGGCACAATCAGGTCGGTGTTAATAAGTGCGCAAAAAGGAGAAGTGCTAGAGCTAAGATCGAGACTGCCTAGCCTCCACTGAGAACTGAAGTGTTATAATATATCTAAAATTATATAATTATATGCAGTATTATATAGTGTTATAATATATACAAAATTATATAATTATATGTAGTATTATAAGGCATGAGGAAAATGACTCATAGTTGTTAGAATTGCAGAATTTTAAAGAAGTTTGAAATGCTTGTAAACAACAATTAATATGACCTTGTGACAATATGTGACCAGGTTTGAGAGGTGGCCTTAAAATTCTTGATTTAGTATTTTTATGGAGATTTATACCGATAAGGTATACCCTCAACAATAGTGGTCTCCATGCCTCATCCACTATTCTTATACGTCTTGACATGGATCGTAACCATCAAAGGATCCCTAAGTTGACACTAGCAAACCCGACATGTAGTAAAGGATCAGTGGCAACATGCCTATGAAACTTCAATTTTATCTATGTATTACATATTTAACTTATTAGGGAAGATCCATTTGGAAATAACCCTATATCGACACTCATATGTGCACTTGTGGAGAATAATTTCATTTGGCATGATCATATGTTAATATATAATGTTGGATGAGAATTTTTAAATTTAAATTCCTTTGGTTCAACTTTGAAATTTGTTGGTAGAATGACATTGCCTCTTTCTACACAAAAATGCATATCTTGATGTAACATTTTTTAATTTGGAGAAACTAGTGTTTCATGAAGGCTTTACACTATTCATAGTGTTTTTATGGCTACGATCAAGACAAACAAAGGTGTTTGCAGATATTCATGCCATAGGATTGGCATGTTTTCAAGATGGAAATGTTGTTTTGATGCCCTAAAATTGGCCCATATGGTATGAAACCCCTTGTCTAAATGACAATAATACAAAGTGTGCCCATTGATTGAGAAGATAGTGTTATAAGGTAGTAGTGATGTCTCCTCCAAGGATTACGTAAATAGTAAAAATATATTAGTGATGGTGATTTTTTTATTAGTTTTGGTGTCAACATAAAAATATTTCATGACAAATCTAGTACAATCTAGCTCATAAAGTTTCCTCACGAACCCTAACATTTTGAATACAAGTACAAATAAGAGTGCAAAAATTATGAATGAATACAAGGTCTAGCTACTCCCTTATATATACAAGTAGAAGAGAGGATAACATAAAATAAGGACATGTGTCCATACAAGTAACCAACAAGACAACCCCACATAGAGCACTCATCAATACAGGGATGCACATTTGTCAAACTAGGATTTATCCAACCCTCTAAGTGAAATGTTATCCAAGTCATGACCTTGGGCTCAATGCCCCTCCTACAATATTATTCCCACTCCAACATGTGATTCCAATGCTCCCTCTTCCATGGTGGTATACTTACCAATTGTCTTTATGCAAGGTGTTTCTCCTTTAATTGTGTGCCACGTTCCCTTTGATGTGCCCAATGCTACTCTCATGTGTATCAATGAAGTCAATATGCAACATAGCCTTTGGTAGTGTGCAACATATTCCTATACAAATTTTAAATTTTATACAAAGTTTGATTGCCAACCATCACTAGTTTTTAAGGCCATGTTTTATTATTCGACCAAGAGAGATGGAAAACCATAATCTATTCAATTTATAACCGACATGGTATTAATTCCATAATTGGTTGACTATAATCTCTGTGCATCAAATTATTGAAATAACTTGGTTTTGGATTCCTCTTCAAAACATAATTATGGTAAAGGATCCTATAGTTCAAGATAAGTTCAACAATATTCTCTTAGTGCATAGCTGTTGTGTGACTATTCTCATTGTTGTGTAATACAGGATCCAAAGGAGGCCATGGACAGAAGACGTAAACAACGTAGAACTACTAAATCAACTAGAGGAAAGTGGGTGGAAATAGATATGAGAACAAAATCTGTAGATACAATAAAGGTAAGAAAACAAAGAAACCTCAACCAAAGGAGGAAGGTGTTTATGAATTCACAATTGATACAACATAAAGGAGTTAAAGTCATTATTTTGTTCATCAGGCCTTTGCAATCAAACTTATTGGTTTCAAATGCACATAAATGGTGATTAAATGTGATTCTATGACAAGGGAAACGTTTGAAATTTAGGATGGCCATGTCAGATAGGGAAGTTGGATACTTTGCTTGTTGAAATTTGGGCTCCATGTATATACCCTAGGTCATAAAATTGTTTTTTTTCAAATCCAAGTCATATCTAATGAGGACATGACATTTGACATGGGACATCATATACTCAAATTTTGACTTGACTTTGAAAAAATTGATTTGATGGCATTTGTGTGATACATCCATCTTTTTTCACAGTATTATTAAAATTTAAAGCGTTTTATCGAATCGTGAGATAAACCAATGCATGGAGTTGATTATGTTAGATGGAGATTGGAGCAAATGCAGAGCATGAGCATTCAACTAGCAAAAGAAAAATATATGTACGTGGGCGTGGACCTAAAACAGTTAAATCACATAGAGGACAATGGGTGGAGGAGGGTATGACAATTGTTCCTGCAAACAAACAAATGATTGCACTGAACAAGAGGTTGGTCAAGACTATAGTACATGGGATGAATACTTCAAGAAAATTGGTGTTTGTGTAGGTTTTGTGTGTCATGGAAAGAAACAATTCAAACGAGCAATTGTACAAAGACATGATATAGATTATGAGCTTTCAGTAGGTAGTATGCCTCCTACAATCGATTGAAATCCAATAGGAATTGCGGTAAGGAATTTTCTAATTTGATATAAATAATATGCATAATTCTTTGAAACATTGTCTTATATATTATTTAAATAATTATTATTTTTCTTAATGTATACTTGCAAGATAATGTTCTTGGTTTAAAATTTTCTAGAGCACCGACTTCCATCCTGGAGGGTGATGATTATTTATCAGATGATACATCCAACAAAAATATGTGCACATATACCAGCTCAGAAGAGGAGGAATTAATGAAAACAATTTGTAACACTAAAACAAGAACCGATTTAAAGATGCATAATTTGCATAAAGACAAGGGCAAGGTGGAGTACCTACCCTATGAGAATGAATGTGATGGGTATGATGACTTTCCCTTGAATTTGAGATCAATTTATAAGAGACATGTGATTTTTTATTATATTGCACTTGTCCTAGTAATCAACTACTACTTAGAGTGTACGAGGTGTTTCAATTTTGGGGATACAACTACATGATACGACCCTTCAATATTCATGGAGAGAATCTAGGCCTCTTTATTGTCCAAAATGTACATGTGGTATCTAAACATAGAAATAATTCACAACAAACCACTAGGAGATTAATGCCATATTATGGTTTGTCATATTACAATGGTGAATGGAGAAAGCTACCAAAATATAAGCCTTTGATATCAACATATGGTCCAAATTCAAATATGTATACACATCGTTTCCAATTGGGAAATGGAAAAGAAATGAATAGATGTCATCTTACATATAAACGTGAATGTGCATATCACACACAAAAATTTTGCAAGATTTATAGATAGTAATAAGGGAAGGGACCCTACTGTAAGACCAAATTGTCAATTTGTTGAGGTTATAAATGATAAATATGGATATATGGAAATACATGTTGATAGATTGATAATGGTTGAGGCTATTATGGACCTTAACATTGGGGATGATTTATTGATTTATTACCCCTTCTTAAAACGCACGCATGCATGGAAGAAAAGCCCGAAAAATAAGGTCTCCCTATGAATGTTCTTAAGGGGAAAAACCAAAGAATAATCAATGAATGTGGACTGATGTTTTATAATCAATGAATGTGGACTAATGTTTTATTTTAAATTATTGTATAAAAAAAGTAGTCTGTAAAATTATGTTGCATGATTCAATTGATGTATATATGTTCATACATTCTATATTTTTATTTCTTAAGACGTATTTGATTATATTTCTTTGAAATTGATACATTTATGACTACCCAATTGTTTCCAAACATTAAATAATGCTTATGTTTGTTGATAGGTGGAAGATATTGATGATACACCTACCAATACCCAAGACCAAACTAGGTTATTAATATTTGGACGAGAGTATCCAAAGAATCCTTTAAACCATACCAGGGTGAAAAGAGCAACATTGAAGAGAATACTACCAGTTGAGAAATTTAAAAAGCTTATGAGATTAGCATACAATGATGACATGCCACCTAGCCTTAATGATGATGAAGACAATGAAAATGCAGTGCAAGAAGAAGGATTGAACGAAATGCTTACATCATTCTTTGGGAATGGAAACAATTATGCCAATAATGATCATATGGTTGAAACTAATGATGATAGGAGGGGTAATTACCACCAAGGTAATCTTGATGACAACAACCTAAAAGAGTCTATCAAGCAATCATACAAGACACCCATGTTCAAATCGAGTGCAAGTAGAACCTCAAAACTGGCATGCACATTAACATTATTGAAATCAAGTCACCATTTAGTTGGTCAGACAAAGGATTTACTACCCTACTAAAGTGAGTTCAAATATATTTCTTACTTTGCATTGTCAATTGTGCATGTAATTCATAAACATTCATAAACTTCATTTATATTTCTTTAAAGGGATTTTAATACCATATATTGTATATAAACAGTCATAGTATAGATTGACATATCAAACATGTTCATCATAACTCAAACTTTCAATCGATTTAATATCTTCCAATCTTACAGGGCATTAGAAACTAAAATATTCCCTGGAGAGAATGTGTTGCCATCAAATTGTAGAGAAGAGCGTCATTTGTTAGTTGCATTGAGGATTGCATATAAGCAAATTCATTCATGTATAAATGATTTCATTTTATACATAGATAAATATCAAAACAAGGTAGAATTCCCTATATGCAAAGAGAAGAAATATCGTACAGATGCACAAGGTCCTACAATACCAACTACGGTTGTACAACACATGCCGATTATACCTAGAATTCAACGAATGTTTTGTTGCAAGTCACTTGCACAATTGATGGATTGTCATGCAAAGAATGGGTGCAAAGATGGATTCTTGTGAATTTTGGCAGATTGCAAAGTAATGAAACACATAGAGGAAAAATGGACAAAAAAATTCAAAGATGAACCTCCTAGTATCAAGTTTGGGCTTACAATAGATGGAATGTGTCCATTCTCTTTCATGAGCGCATTTATTTGTCCAGTAAAATTGATAGTATATAATATTCCCCCATGGATGAGTGTTAGAAAGGAGCACCTTATGATGAGTCTCATTGTTCCAGGAAAGCATCAAAGTTAAAAGCATGGATGTTTATCTTGCGCCTTTTATTGATGACACGAAACTGCTATGGAAAGGCCTAAGAATGTATGGCATATCACGTCCTCCATCAAATAGGTCGTTCATGTTATATGGTGTGATATGCTAGACTATTCATGATTTCTCACGACTTGGTGTTTGTTCAAGTAAGAGAAAATATACGTTACACTCATGTTTTATTTGCATCGATACTTTCATACTTAGTTTTATAATATTATTTTGATGTTATTGACATTACTTATTGAATTGCATGGCTTCAAACAAAGGGGAAATTCACATGTTCAAGATGTGCAGAACAATTAAAAGAGTGGTATTCTATATATCTACATAAATTTATTTTCGCAAACAACATGTTTTTTCTACCACCAAATCATATGTTTAGAAATCACCTGAAGAATCAATTTGATGGAAAAGTTGAAAATAGAAGCCCTCCCATGATTATGGGTCCAAGTGATTGGATTAAGAAATGTGAAGATGTTGAATTGAAAGCTTGGGAGTATTTTTTTATTGGGGTGATTTAATTGAATAACCAAAACAAGTTGTAGTTAATATGCCAGAAGGAATGAAAATGAAATCCATATTTTTTTGAGCTCCCTTACTAGAAGGATCTATTAATATCTCATCTATTAGATCTTATGCACATCTTCAAAAATGTGTCAGATTCTATATTTCGACATATATCAGGCAAAGACAAAGACACATTGTCTTCAAGGAGAGATATCGCTCTTTTGCATACCACATTTGATAGAAGACATTTGTGGCCAAACATAGAAATGAAACATATGCAAAGCTCCATGGATTTTGAGAAAAAAAGAAATCTAGACCAACTAAAAAAAAGTCATTCTTTCAATAAGGACACCTACTGGTTATGGGTCATCATTGGAAAAAGATTTTACAATTGATTGCATATCACAGGATTTAAAACACATGATTTTTCATAATTTTATGAAGGTATGATCATCGCTTCACATTACCGGTAACATTAATTAAGTGCTAAATATATTTTGACATTCTATCATGTGAGAAAAATTACTACTGATATTTGATAAATGTGTGATAGCATATAATTCCATTGGAAATTCGGGGGAATTCATGTCTTACCATTGACTTAAGGACCGCCATAAATAGATTGTCAATATTTACAATGTATGTGTTATGAAATGTTCATGTGTGAGAGACAGAGATATTATATTGCATTTTTATTTTTGACTAAAGATTGATACTAATTTGCTATTCTTATATTAGGTGGGTGACCTCCAAGGAGATCCATGAATGTGAAGTGTCAAAATGGAAGAAGGAAATTGCATAAATTGTATGTTTATTTAAGAAGTATCTTCCTACAAGTTTCATGGACCTATAAGTCCATTTACGTATACACCTAGTTGATGACATTGAATTGGGGGGTGTATTGAATGAATCATTTTTATTCCTATGTGAATTCCTTGGTAAGTATTTTGAAGATGGGTCATGCTTCTGGGATGAAGAACAAGCATTAGATATTGTTGATGGAGACAACCCATAATCTAATGGTGTTCAAGTAGAAATTGGTAAGTAAATTCATGATCATTGTGGTTGTCTTCATTGCAATCATTAATTTACTCTGTATTAATTTATTTCTCAAATTAATAGCATGACATTTGGAGTTTGAAATAAACAAATTGACTTGCAATAGGTGTAGATGTAAGCGCTATACTCGACAAGTTCATTCGGTACCACATGGACTTTATGAACAAATGGATTGATTTATGTAATAAAAATAGAGAAGAAGTGTTCGAAACAAGGAGACAGTTTAAGAGATCAAACCCAAGGAATACTCCACTTCCCAATTATCTGCTTAGGAAATGTGGCAAAGATTGCACACTATAATGGGTTACTGAACAAATTCAAAATCAAATAGAAGACACAAGTATTGATTCAAACATAACAAGAGATGAAATCGACATGTCTAGATAATGTGAAAGAAAGGTACAATTGAAAATTTAGAAAATGTTGTTTCAAATCTGTTCTGACGCTTCCAAGTATTTAAATATTCGTCATTATATTTGTTTTCACTAAAATAAATGGTCTTTCACATGCGAGGAAACATATTGCATTGTGGGCATATGGTCGACATTATCATGTAGAAAAGGTAGATGTAAAGAGACGATCATTTGATTATGGCATCATGGTTGATTTCAAGCAATCCAGTCGAGTAAGCTCAAAAGATAAGAATATCATTGAGGGGAATATATAGTATGTTGGGAAAATCCAAGAAATTATTGAGTTGGATTACCACTATTTTAAATGTTGTATTTTTAAGTGTGGATGGTATGAAGCATTTGAGAGGACACAAATACATGATACCCATAGTGGATTGTTTTCTATAGATTTGCCAAGGTTCACACCAGAGAATAAGGAGCCTTATGTTCTACAAATTCATTGTGAGTAGGTATTTCTTTAATTCAAACAAAAAGCGGTACTAGTGATCATTAATCTATTAATTAATAGATTATTTTGAATGTGTGTGTGTTTATTAATCAATAAATTTGCTATAACGTCCTAATATGTGTATGTTGTTCATGTGCAAGTATTTTTCTATGAAGATATTTTGGACCAGAAATGGGTATTTGTCATACATTATGATCCAATCCTAAGACATGTATTTGTTGATGCCTCAATGGATACTAAACAAAATAATGATATCCATCAAAATGAGAGAGAGGGATTAGAGAACATTGAAGAAATTGGCATCCATGATGATGTTGAAGATGGTTATGTTCAAGCAGAAGAAGGAAACAATCCAAACTTAGATGATCTTGTAGAAAACAACGATATGGATGGTACAAAAAATTATGATCCCAATATAGATGTTCTACAGTCAAGTTTCAATGATGATGAAGATGATGAAAGTGAAGATGAGAATGATGAAAATACCACTTTAGCAGGATGGTGTAGGAAGAAAAATATCAAGTACTTGAAAGGATATATGAACATTGACAATGATACACATGATGGCATTGTTGTAGACAATAATGTTAATGAGGAAGAGTTCTAAATTTTCAGAATTATTTGTAATTCTTGTTAAAAAATTGATTATTTTTATGGTCCACACTTTGAAATACTTCAGTATTATTTGTGTCAATAAAAGTTACATATTGCAACATCCTTAAAGTGTTCAAACTTTGGTATGAATTGTTGGCATAAAATATTGTGATTACTTGGAAATTAAGAATTAGCATGGATAGTGGCCATTTATTAGTGGATAATGGTTTGAGTTGTTGTTAGCTTACTAGTCAGACTCGAACTAAACTAGGACGAAGAGCCTATTGAATAACAATACATTAAATATATAATATATAAAAAATATAATTGACTGTAGCGTATATGTAAAACAATGTAAATCCAAACCATTAGGCAAAATGTACGCAAAGTGGATCAGTGGATTTTGCATTAGGAAAAATGTAAATCCAAACCAATAGGAAAAATGTATGCAAAGTTTATTCATTAATTTATATTATAAAACTTATTGAAATATTTCACTAAGCCCTTCACCCGATATAATCCCTAAGCAATTAACCATTAACCCACTTGCATGTTTGACCCTAGAAACTTCTTTTGGGATGTCTTAGCTTAATAGAATCATGGATTAATCGTCTCGAAGAATTCCACAAGAAAAAGTCAAAGAAATGGAAATTGGCATCTTCTTTAGTGGTTTCACTGTAGAGATGGGTATGTGGGGTTTGATCTTTGTTTCCATGGATACACAAATTGGGTCAACGTGAATATGATTACGATGATGATGGACATTACAACCATGATGATGAGAATAATTTCCTTGAGTCTTAAAACCCTCACATACCATCAAGGCATGCACCTAGTCTAACCATGTAAAAATTCAATGCATACATTCACAAATTGAAGAAATTTCAACGTTGGCCCTATTCACTCCTCACTATGTGGGGTTGATGGATGACATTGTTCATGGGTGCGTTGGAAGTTCCATGACATTTCAATATACTCTTGACAAATATTCTATAGATAGGAATTATGAATGGTGACAATAAGATGTGCATGTTGAACGTTGATGGAAATGTGTATGATCACAAAGATTGTGGGGACATCAAACATCCTTGAGTCTTGAAACCCTCCCATACCACCAAGGCATGTGTCTAGTCTAACCATGTCAAATGTCAATGCATATAGGCACAGTTTGATGAAATTTCAACGTTGTCCCCATTCATTGCTCACTATGAAGGGTAGATGGATGACATTAAGCACTTTACCCAAAATAATGCCTAAGCAATTAATCGTTAAACCACTTGCATGTTGAACCCTATAAAATTCTTTTGGGATGTGTTAACTTAATAGAATCATGGTTTAATCATCTCAAAGAATGCCACACAAAAAAGTCAAACACATGGAAATTGGCATCTTGATTAGGTTTCGTTGGAAAGCTGGGTATGTAGGGTCTGATCTTTGTTGGCATAGATGGAAAAATTGGGTCATGATGGATATGATGATGATGATGATAATGGAAATGACAACCATGATGGTGGTGATAATGATCATGATGATTTACTTGAGTCTTGAAATCCTCCCATACCATCAAGGCATCCGCCTAGTCTAACCATGTAAAATTTTAACTCTTACAGGCACATTTTTGAAGAAATTTCAATGTTGGCCCCATTCACTGCTCATTGTGGAGGGTGGATGGATGACATTGGTGATGGGCGTATTGGAATTCCCTTGCCAATAAAAGAGAGTTATGACAAATATTCTATATGTGGTAATGATAAATTATGACAATGAGATGTGTGTGATGAACGTTGATGGAAACATGGACGATCTTTTAGATTTTGTGGGGACATCAGACATTTGTGAGTCCTTAAACCAACCCATATCGTCAAGGCATGTGTGTATTCTAACCAAGTCAAATTTCAATGCATATAGTCACAATTTGAAGAAATCTCAACATTGGCCCCATTCACTGCTCATTGTGCGGGGTCGATGGATGACATTAATACCTTAACCCAATATAATCCCTAAGAAATTACCCATTAAACCACTTGCATGTTGAACCCTAAAAAATATTTAGGAATGTCTTAAATTAATAAAATCATGGTCTAATCATCTCGAATAATGCCACACGAAAAAGGCAAAGACATGGAAGTTGGCATCTTCATTAGGTTTCGTTGCAAAGTTGGGTATGTAGGGTTTGATCTTTGTTGGTATGGATGGAAAAATTTGGTCATGATGAATATGATGATGATGATGATAGAAATGACAACCATGATGGTGGTGATGATGATTATGATGATTTCCTCTAGTCTTAAAACCCTCCCATACCATCAAGACATGCGCCTAGTCTAACCATGTAAAATTTCAATGCATACATGCACACTTTAAAGAAATTTCAACGTTGACCCCATTCACTGCTATGTAGGGTGGATAGATGACATTGGTGATGGGCATGTTGGAAGTCCTATGACATTGAAAGAGAGTTATGACAAAGATTCTATATGTGGAAATGACGAATGATGACAATGAGATGTGCACGATGAACGTTGATGGAAACATGGATGACCTTTTAGATTATGAGAGGACATTAGTCATCCATGATTCTAAAACCATCACAAATTCTAACCATGTCAAATTTCAATGTCATACAATCACAGTTTGAAGAATCTCAATGTTGGCCCCATTCTGTGCAAGGTCGATGGATGACATTAATCCCTTAACCCAATATAATCCCTAAGCAACCATTAAAGTACTTGCATGTTGGACCCTATAAAATTCTTTGGGGATGTATTAACTTAATAATATCATGTTTTAATCGTTTTGAATAATGCCACATGAAAAATAAAAAGACATGGAAATTGGCATCTTCATTAGGTTTCGCTGCATAGTTGGGTAGGTAGGGTTTGGTCTTTGATGGCATGAATGGAAAATTTTGGTCATGACGAATATGATGATGACGATGGAAATGACATCTATGATTGTGGTGATAATAATTATGATAATTTCCTTGAGTCTTAAAACCCTCCCATACCATCAAGGCATGCGCCTAGTCTAACCATGTAAAATTTCAACACAGGCACATTTTGAAGAAATTTCAACATTGGCCCCATTCACTGCTCAATGTGTAGGGTGGATGGATGACATTGGTGATGGGCGTCTTGGAAGTCCCATGACATTAAAAGAGAACTATCACAAAGATTATATATGTGGGAATGACGAATTATGACAATGAGATGTGCATGATGAATGTTGATGGAAACATTGACGATCTTTCAGATTGTGGAGACATCAAACATCCGTGTGTCTTAAAACCATCCCATATTGTCAAGGCATGAGTCTATTCTAACCAAGTCAAATTTCAATGCATGTAATCACAGTTTGAAGAAATCTCAACATTGGCACCATTCATTGTTCATCGTGCAGGGTTGATAGATGACATTAATCCCTTAACCCAATATAATCCCTAAGCAATTAACTAGTAAACCACTTGCATGTTGGACCCTATAAAATTCTTTGGGGGTGTCTTAACTTAATAAAATCACGGTTTAATCATCTCGAATACTGCCACACCAAAAATGAAAAGACATGGAAATTGGCATCTTCATTAGGTTTCGCTGCAAAGTTGGGTATGTAGGGTTTGATCATTGTTGGCATAGATGGAAAAATTTGGTCATGAGATGATGATGGAAATGACAACCATGATGGTTGTGATGATGATTATGATGATTTCCTTGAGTCTTAAAACCGCCCCATACCATCAAGGCATGTTCCTAGTCTAACCATATAAAATTTCAACGCATATACGCAGACTTTGAAGAAATTTCAATGTTAGCCCCATTCACTACTCACTGTGTAGCATGGATGGATGACATTGGTGATGGGCGTGTTGGAAGTCCCGTGACATTAAAAGAGAGTTATGACGAAGATTCTATGTGGGAATGACAAATGATAACAATAAGATGTGCATGATGAACGTTGATGGAAACATGGACGATCTTTTAGATTATGTGGAGACACCAGACATATGTGAGGCTTAAAACCATCCCATACCATCAAGGCATGTGTCTATTCTAACCAAGTTGAATTTCAATGCGTGCAGTCGCAGTTTGAAGAAATCTCAATGTTGGCCCCATTCACTGATCATTGTGCAGGGTCGATGGATGACATTAATCCCTTAACCCAATATAATCCCTAAAAAATTAACCATTAAACCAATTGCATGTTGGACCCTATAAAATTCTTTGGGGATGTCTTAACTTAATAAAATCATGGTTTAACCGTCTCCAATAATGCCACAAGAAAAAGGCAAAGACATGGAAATTGACATCTTTATTAGGTTTTGTTGCAAAGTTCAGTATATTGAGTTTGATCTTTGTTGGCATGGATGAAAAAATTGGGTAATTATGACGATAGAATGAAAACCATGTTGTTGACAATGATGATGACAATGATTTCATTGAGTGTTAAAACCCTCCCATGCCAACAAGGCATGCACCTAGTCAAACCATGTAAAATTTCAATGCATACAAGCACATAATGAGGAAATTTCAATGTTGGACCCATTTATTGCTCACTGTGTGGGGTTGATGGATGACATTTGTGGTGGGCATGTTGGAAGTTCCATGACATTTCAAGAGAGCTCCTATAGATATACTATATATGGGAATGGCAAATGATGACAATGAGACGTGGATGATGAATGTTGATGAAAACATGGATGATGTCAAATAATAGGTGGGGGCATCAGTTATCCACGAGTCTTGAAACCCTCCCATACATTCAAGGCATGTGTCCAGTCTAACTCATGGTCAAATTTCAACGCATACAGTCACAAATTGAAGAAATCACAAGGTTAGCCCCATTCACTACTTGTTGTATAGGGTTGGTGGATGACATTAAGCTCTTAACCCAATATAATCCCTAAGCCATTAACTTAACCCTGATTTTCAATTTCATATGCTTCTATCACTCATTTTGTATCAACATGTTTATGAAGACACAAAACTATCGGTTGTCATGATGATGAGTGTGTTTAATACATAAAATAGTCAAAAGAATCATTTTACACATCCTTGAATTATTTATATTATGTGTAAATAGATGAAGAGCGTTAGAAATAAATGCTTGACAATGTAAAACCATTAAACTACCTAACCCTGATTTTCAATTTCATATGCTTCTACCATTCATTTTGTGTCAACATGTTTGTGAAGACACAAAACTATGGATTGTCATGATGATGAGTGTGTTTCATACATAAAGATAGTCAAAAGAATCAGCTATCCATCCTTGTGATTTATTTATATTCCACATAAATAGATGAAGAGTGTTAGAAATAAATGCTTGACAATGTAACTTTGTGTACTCAATGTTATAAAAGTGTATCAATATGATCATAATGGCTAGATCTATTTTTCTAAGTAGGGAATATAGTAATAATTTTTTATTGGAATTTATGTTCGGTCCTTGACCATTAATTCCTTAAACATTAACCACTTAACCCATAATCCCTAAGTCATTAACAATTAAACTATGAAACCCCTTAGCCCTTGACCCTTAATCCCTTAACCCATAATCCCTTGTCCCTTAATCCTTAAACCATAAAACCCTAATCTCTGAATCCTCTAATCCATAAAGCCCCTGATCCCTAAAGCACCTAACCCCTAAAGACCTTATCCCCATGACCCCCAAGACCTCAACAAATTAACTATTTATGCACAATCGACGTTAAATTGGAAGCTAAACTAGAAGCTATAAAGGGCTCTAAATTAGAAGTTAAAAAGGAAGCTAAAAAAAGAAGCTAAAGAGGAAGCTATAGAAGGCGCTAAAGCAGAAGCAAAAAAAGAAGACAAAAAAGAAACAAAACTAGAAGCTAAAGTCGGCGCCACCGTCGACGTTAAATAGCACCAACTTTAGCATCAATCTGGGCTAGTTAGGGCAAAGAACACCACAAATAGTGCCATCTCGATGAATAGCGCCGGGTTTTTTTTTTAAATGGAGAAAAATACATTGAAACAGTCAGTAAAAGCAAAAAAGGGAGCTTAAAAGGAAGTTAATCACATGATTTTGTTGTAGTGTTGAAAACCTATAGAGACTTTATTGCTCCCTAGGGCACTTTCTTCACCTTGAAATAAATCCTCATTGGGATAATAATCATAATGAGGGTAGTTGGGGGTTGGCTCATCATCAGAGGTTAGGTTTTTTGCACCACTAGCATCATCCTTAACTAGAATCATATCAATCAAAGCATGAAAGGGAAGCTTGTTGAGGTAAGAGTCATTAGTTTGGATGTGTTGATTGTGTAGTTCAAATCTATTATCAATGAGGTCTTGTTCATGAAGGAAAGAATCAAGGTCATGCTCAACACATCATGGTATTTTTTTAAGGATTCAAATAATATACCTAAGTATAGTATTCCACGCAATTATTATGGATTGAAAAAAAAATCATACATATAGATAGGTAGGAGAATATTAAATAAAAAAACATACAATTTACAACTAAAAGATGTAAAATTTGGTGAATATTATAAAAATATAAATAAAATACAAATAATAATAATAATTAAAAAAATGTAAATAAAGATCATTCTTAGAGTAAAAATGGCTTTCCAGAAGTTATGATTTTGTTTGTGTCGATGCTTGGCTTCTAGAAATATTCAACAAGTCCGGGGATCATGAGGTTTGTCACAGAAATCACACCAAAGCGAGGCTTTTAATCCTTCTTCACACCAAAGAGAAGAAAGAAGAGACTTTGCTTGGAATGCCACAAGGAAACCTTACCCCCTAAAAAAAGAGTGAGAAGGAAGGGACCTAAACCAATGAGCACCTTTTCCATGAAAAGTGATGGGTAAGATGCAAGTTTCCATGGAATCATCACATATGCCTATAGATTTTCTTGTTAGAGTTTTAATGGTTATACAAGATGTTTAAACATTTAGCATCATCTCATCATAATTATAATATTAGGATCACTAAAAGAAAGACAAGAACAACAAGACAAAAGAACACAGAGATTTATCTTGGGAAACCACAACGAAGAAAACCCAACAACTTCTTCAGTATAGATTCGTCACTAAGTACAATGTCAGACAAAGATAGAAAAACGAAGAGGTTAGATATCCTTCGCAACTTCTTCTTCTCTACCGCAAAGAACTTGTCTTCCTTCACTTTGGAGCGAACTTGCTTGAACTTGTTTTGTGTCCAAATGAGGGAGGGCACCTCCCTATTTATACTCTTCATATACTCTTCATGTGGGTGACCTAAAAAACTAACTAGGCCAATTTCTTAGTCTTACTGGGTCGATTTCTCATAGGGAGACTCAAAAATACATTTTACACTTACTCTTTTTGGGACTATTGCCCTGACTTACAACAAAGATTTTACCTCAATATTATTACATGACCAAGTACATCAAAGACACCTTCAATCGGAGGAAAAACATCTCCAAAAGAAGGAACAACAAAAGTACAATAAATATATAATATAAATAAGAATATCTTCTGAAGTTACATTTTCAGCAACACTCCCTCTTAACAAGGTATTCTTCTGACACGATCATCACCGCGACGAGACACAATCTATGGACATCATCATCATCATTGTTGCAGAGACTCTCATCTCGTCGACCATTGACTAGTGACATCTCTTGAATCTACACATCATGAGAAGTTCTATAGAGTCAACCCTTTTTCATGTTCGATGTAAGCCTAGATTCCATCTAGGACTTCATCATCTCAACGAGCATGCCATCAAGTAGGTACACCCCAGGATCACAAACCTGCATCTCCTACTGTCATTTCATCGTATCCATATCATCTCATCATCTCATGCAGAGAGCAACCCAAGTGCCTATATCATATCCCTCGAACAACCTGTATCTTCCACCTTGTGGAGATCAACCCAAAAAAATCTGCATCTTCTTGACATGTGCAGAGAAGCCTAGGATCACACACCTATGTCTTCCTGGCATGTAGAGAGCATCCCAGATGTATTACGTCTCTCAATCAACCTGCGTATTCTTGACATGTGGAGAGCAACCCAAGATCACACACTTGCATCTTCTTGACATCTAGAGAGCAGCCCAAAAACATTTGTGTCTTCCACCTAGTGGAGAGCATCCCAGATGTATTACAACCCTTGTACCACCTCCGTCTTCTTAACATGTGGAGAGCATCCCAGGAACATCTGCGTCTTCCACCTAATGGAGAGCACTCCAAATCTCCTGCGTCTTCCTAACATGTAGAGAGCATCCCAGGTGCTCCTGCGTCTTCCGAACATGTCACATCACTCCCTCTTTCGAGGAACAATGATTTGGAATTCTCCAAGCTTCTCCTTGAAGTACTCAAACTTCACTCTTGCTAACGGCTTGGTCAACACATCGGTTGTCTTCTCATTTGTCGCCACATACTGGATCTTCATTGCTCCTCTATGCACCATATCTCAAATATAGTGATATTGGATCTCGATCTGCTTCAACTTGTCGTGGAATTGGGTTCTCGAAAAACCTTCACACAAGTCGTTTATAATTCAACATCAAACAATCCTTCAAGTAGCTTTCGAAGCCACACCGCCTCACATCTTGTTGAACAAGTTATGCCTCGACTTTACTCAGTGCTACGCTGGCCTGCTTTTTGTTGAACCAAGAAATCATGCCAAACCCCACGCTGAAGCAACACCTTGAAGTACTCTTCCTATCTGTAGCACTACCAGCCTAATCGAAGTCAACACATCTCTACATGCAAATCCTCTAATCGCTCGCATATTTGAGGCCATACTCGATCGTACTTCGACACGTTCTTTGCCACAACCACATGAACCCATCTCGACTCCCCCATCTACTGACTCAAAGTGTTCACTGCAAAGCAAATATCTAGACTCATGTTCATCGAGTACATCAACGAAACATTCATCTGCCTATACACTGTGGCATCAACTGTCTCTGAAGTAGGATCACAGAACAACTTTAAGTTCAGGTCCATCTATGTAGCCTCGGAATCCAACATCTCGACTACATATTTTCCTTGGCTAAGAAAAATCTCCTCTAGATTCTATCACACTTCTAATTCCAAGAATCATGTCAAGATTCTCGAACTCTAGGATCTACTGTGGTCACTCCCTCTAAAGCGGAGCACCATCCTCCCTTTGCATCTTGTATTCTCTGCATCGAGACATTATGTACTGGAGTGACTGCTTATCTCCTTTGTTGTTAATCTTCTATGTATCCATCTCTATCATCTCTCAAGGTTACTGGATACCAAGATCCTCCATCTCGAACTTTGTTGAGAGTTCCTCTTGCACCCATCTATGAGCTTCTCATCCTCTGTAGGATTCCATCTTCAACCTTGTAGCAAAGGTTGAGATTTCCATCACTCTAGGTGATCTTCAATCTCCTCATGTAACTGTATGTGCTTTCCCATGGGTCCCTTCTGAGCCTATACAAATCCTTTTGCGCACATGTGGTTCTCTATAGAGATAAGTCTTGGAGGTCGCTCGATATGCACTTCTACTTCACTGAAGAAGTGTGTTTGGTTAATGGAGCAAATGTCTCACCATAATTGACTCCCTCTTTCTGAGAGAAACCACGAACCTTACTTTGTATTTCTCGATGTGGTCATTTGTTGCATGTTTGATCTTGTAGATCCTCTTGGAAGACGCTACAGACTTCCCTTCAGGTTTCAAAACCACATCCCAGACATCATTCTTTATGATCAGCCGATACTCTTCGATCATAGCATCCTTCCATTCTTTCTTCTCGACTTCTTCTTCATAGCTGGAATACTTTGCATCAATGATGTCACACAATAGTGCCACATAACTAGAGTGTGTCTGAGTCCTCTTTCTTTCTTTGGAAGTCTCGTCTGGAGCACCATACTTCTCTACATCTTGGATGATCTCTCGTGTCCAAGCTTGTCTTCTCTTGTGGGTGTTTTCCTCTCGAGGTGGATCTATAGATCTCTGTGGCTCGATCATCATGTTTTTCTGAAGTCCCCTCTTCTATCATTGTGCCTATGACTATGGGAGCTTCATGTCCTTCATGTGCTTCATATGAGTAAGTCTGCTTTGAGTGTTATGGATGAATCGTCGCCACTTGTTCTTCGTCATTCTTTTCTTGTAGGTGGTTGCACACGATCTTTCCTACAAGTCAAATTTAGTTGCATGATTGGAAACATTTCATAGTTTAGAAAACATATTAATAATAACAAATTCTTATGCATAAAGACATATGTCATATAGTCATGCAACTATCTTAGCCAATGCTTCAACACAACATTCATCCATATCCCGTATACATACAATAACTTTATAGATGCCTTCCATCTCTACCATGACATTATTCAGAGCGTGCACAACTCCCAATATGTCATCAAAGAGGTTTCATTCTAAATAAGTAGCAATGGAATGTTGTACAACACCATAGGCCACTTACCCATCCCATGCATATTGGTAGTATATTGTTCATGAATGCAAACACTCTAATATGCATAATACATTTCCTAAATCAACTGAACATAAATGTATACACAACTAAACAATATCATTTAGGCAAATATATATATAGGAATCGACAATTTAAACACTTATCTTTGTTTGTTTGGAAGACTCCCTTTTAATCTTTGTCTCCTTGCAGGAATTACTGGAGTCTCTGATAGTGTGCTCTACTCCATCATCTGATTCTGAGGACTTGTATCTATCTTGTTCATGATCGACAATGGTGAGCAAGTCTTCTACACCATAACTGCACCTCTTCTTATCCAATGTTGAAATGGATAAGAGGTTCTTCCATCTTCATAGTTTGAATCCTTCTGGATCAAAATACATATTCATCATCACTTGAGGAGTCTTCCCTTATTCTCTTCTCTGTTGGTTCATCATCTTTGGCGATGTGAGCATGGTGTCTCTTCTTTTTTCCTTTCTTTATAGGGCCTTTACCTTTGGGGCAATCTTTCGCAAATGTCCCTTCTAGTCACAGGTGAAACATCTCATCTCTGAGAGGTCCTTCGAAAATATTTTCTTTTTGTATGAGTGTTTGTTCTTTCCCTTCTTAGCATAAGTTGTTAGGGCTTGATTGTATTCATCACCTAGCTTTTATTATCTTGCTACTAGTCAGGCCTCTACTTGTGTGCATTCTTCCCATAGTCTACTAAATCTGGTGAGCTTCCTTCTAGAACAAATTCCTTTAATGAATGATTCCCATGACCCTTCATCATGGGAGACCATTCAAGGTGGTCATCACCACTTATGTTTCCTCAACATTGTCTCCAATAGCTTCTAGTTGTTCCTTAATTTGGGAGACCCTTGTGAACTAAGATTGGATGCTTTCTGGTATTTGCATCTTCACATCGTTGAGTTGAGCCCTCAAGGTCATCTTCATGTTGATATCATTTCCTTCATATAAGTTGGTTAATGCATCGAACATCTCCTTGGGAGTCTTCAAAGAGAATACAGGTAAGATCAAGTGGTCTTTGTTGGAGACAAATAATCATCTTGGATTTGACCAAATTCTTCTTGTGCTTTGCTTTGTCCTCATCTCCCTTTGGATCTGCAACTTCTCCTTTGACATAGTCTTCTAAATCATGCTCTTCTAGTATGAAAAGCACTCTCTACTCCCATGCCCAAAAGTTCTCGCCGCCTTCAAGCTTGTCCTAAAGCTTGGTATTGTTTTTCATCATGATAAAGTGAGAACCTCAAATAGAAATAAAGAGAATAAAATCTTATCAATAAGATTGTTTCAACTGGATGCTTGCTCCAAAGCCTTTCTAGAAAAATTGTTTCTGATTGGATAGAAATATTCGCCTCCTCAAGGCGAGTTGAGCAGTATACCTTTTTTCCCAAATCTGTGGACAGAACTGCAAAATATTTGATGCCCTAGTTTCTTCAATTTCTTTTGCTAAATTGTTTGGTCTTAATTGTAATGTATCTCTGACACTTATGATCCTCAAGGTATGAAAACTTCGTCCTGAGGTAGTATGATCTGTCTTTTGCCCAACCCCGCAGGTTAGAGAAAGATTGGATTCACCAAATGGAACTTATCCTAACTTTCCCAAGGTGACTTGTTTATGGATTGGTTTAGTATAGTGAACTTGTACGGACTTCCACATGTCATTGTTTCAACTTTGGGTTTTGAAACTTGCACTCAAGAAACTACAGTCCGAGCCCTTTCTGGAACATCTTATGAAATCTGATTTGGATCTTCCTAACTTGAGATATAGCATTTCACCCTAGGTCACATGTTTAAGATTGAAATCTGAAAGAGGCTAGAACCCTATTTTGCAGGGATCATATCTCCTGAAGTACAATGAATCTAAAGTTTAAACTCGCACACAAGGTAGATCAACATTTCATCTTCGACCTGTCCAAGTTTCATCTCCCGAGTCTTTACAAAAAGCAAGTTATAGCGAAAATTCTCGGATGACTAGATTTTTCTTTCTAGGGTTTCAAGCATGAAGCCATAATCTCTAGTAGTTGTAGTTGTAGCAGTGTCACGGCTGCACAAAGACTTCTTTCAAGGTAGCTCTGACACCATGTGGGATTTTTAATGGTTAAACAAGATCTTTAAACATTTAGCATCATTTCATCATAACCATAACATTAGGATCATTTAAAGAAAGACAAGCATAGCAAGATAAAAGAACACAGAGATTTATCATGGGATCCAAAAGGGAGAAAACCTAGCGACTTCTTCAATATAGATTCGTCACTAAGTACAATGTCAGAAAAAGTTAGAAAAAACAAGAGATAAGATATCATTCACAGCTTCTTCTTCTTCTCTACCGCAGAGAACTTATCTTCCTTCGCTTTGGAGCGAGCTTGCTTAAGCTTGTTGTGTGTCCAAATGAGGAAGGGCGCCTCCCTATTTATACTCTTCATGTGGGTGACCTAAAATCCTAACTGCGCCAAGTTCTTGGTCTAACTGGGTCAGCTTCCCCTAGGGAGACTCACTTATCTTTTGGGGACTATTGCCCCGACTTACAACGGAGGTTTTACCTCGATAGTATTACATGACCAAGTACATCAAAGACATCTTCGATCGGAGGAAAAACATCTTCGAAAGAAGGAATGACAAAGTACAATAAATATAATAATATAAATAAGAATATCTTCTGAAGTTACATTTTCAACAACATTGTCACAGTGAGAAAAGTTCACAAGGTAGTCATCAAGGGTTCCCTAACATGTCCTTCAAAAGTAGGAAGATCAACACTAAGTACTTAGCGAGCAAGAAACTAGTGATTACGTTTGCCGAGCACATCAAAAGGGATGATGGCCAGCCACAACTAGTCAATGATGCTAATGCACTATTTGGAATGAGATTGACGAACTAAAACAAAATGGGAATAGCAGCATTGAATCGTACTCTCCAGTATGGTTGCCAAAATATGTTGATCTCAAAAATGGGTTTCTCAAGATCAAAAAACTCTGGGAAGAGTTAAAAAAGGTTGCCCTAGGTTTATAGCCCCCAAGAGTTAATTAAGTCCACATGAAGAGTCACGTAAGTCAAACCCCTTTCCACGTATATCAGAAAGACAATCTTACAATGAAGAATTATATGGCTCGAATGGTCATATAAATGTAAAACATGCACGCATGAAAGAGCAAATATTGTGTGCATGTGTGATTATGTGATGCATTCAAACTTACGATAACCAAATTGCCTTGGATTCAAAGCATAATAATGGCTAATTCAAACAGTGGGATACATACCTGTGGGAGGAAGATTCAATTGGTTGGCAAATGTTTTTCTTGAACCCTTGGTCCACAAAAATTCTTGATGGTGATGAAAAATGGTGTTGGGATGCCTCCACCAAGGGTTCCACAAAAATTCTTGATGGTGATGAAAAATGGTGTCGGGATGCCTCCACAATGGTTGATGGTGATGAAAAATGGTGTTTGGATGCCTCCCCAACGGTTGATGGTCTCCTCTTGCCCTTCTCCCTCCAACAATCAGCTCAGGCAAAATGTTAAAATAAACCCACAAATTACTTTTTAATCAGCGAATTCGCAAGACTGGGCGCTTTTTTCCATCATGGCGTGCTAAATACCAAAAAAAAACTCACTTTTTAAGAAAAAAAAACATGATGTTTTCAATCTTTTAAAAAATCGCGATTTTTTCTAGCCAATTTTTTGGCCTCTAGAAAAAATTACAACTTTTTTAAAAAGCGGCAAAAAATCGCTGATGTTATCTTCACTTCCAACGTCATACAGCATGTTTAGATTCTTAGAACATAGAAATTGAAGTGTCATTTGCAGGATTGAATATCAGCTAGTAAACATCTTCATTAATGCATTAAGCAAGGACATGTTTCAAAGGTTTAGGAAAGCTGCTTGGTGTAAAAAATAAGCAAAATGATCATTAAATAGGGGTTCTAGAATAAATCATGCCCACTTTAGATAGGCGCCCTATTTTGACAAAAGATGTTGTAGGATACAATTTTAGAAATTTTACAAATATGTGAGGAAAGTAAAAGCTAAAAACAATTTTTAAGAGGGAAAATTATTCAAGGTTATCATTTCAAGCCAAAAATCCATCATTATCTTCAGCAATCAATTTCAAACAATTTTCTACCATAGATGCATATTACGCAATAGAAAATTCCTTGTCTTGTACAAGTGTCCTCTGAAAATAATAACCAAGAGAGCAATTCAGCTAACATAAAAGCAAAATTAATGCCATAAACAAGGATTGTTGAAGCCTCTTTTCCCTAGTGAAAGCCAAAAGCAAATGATAAATAAGATAAAAATGTCTATCGTTATTCACTATGAAAAAATCTTAATAGATTTGCACCTTTCTACTCCAATGACATAAAGTAAATCCTTATCATGTTTCTTGAGAATTAGAACACGACGAAAACCTGGCATTAAATAAATAATCAAATGATTATAGTTCAATACTGTAAACTGGACAAAGCAAGCAAAAAGAGTTACAATATTTTTATCAGCCAAGGCAACCTGGAATGTAGATTATAGCACATAAAAGTAATGACTAAAATTTGACTCCTCGATGTTTCTCTACCTTGCCCCTTTTTTGTAAATGATACTAGCATACACAGTCCTAATCATAATTTTCTGTTTGGTCACAGCCTTTGCATTTCTCAATGGAGAACTGAATTTCTGGGCCATCTCAAATGCTTGTTCTTATTTTATACTTGATTCAGAAAGGATATATATATAGACTTGCAAGCATTGAAGCTTCATTATTAACGTTATATAAAATAACAGGAACAGATAGCAATGAGATTCTCCATAAGAAGTAGAATTGGAATTGCAATACGGTGGCCTTCCTGTAGCAAGATTTGCTCCTTGCCATTGACAGAATAGCTATGGCATCCAAGATGAACATAAAGTAGTAATTGAGAGAACCAAGTATAATGTAAAACATTATAAACTCATCTCCTTGGGTAAGCTGATCTCCAAGAAATATAAACTGCCATAAAGACAAATCACATCACAAGAATGCTTCTTTGGAGAGAAAGGCATGCAAATGTCTGTTTGTAAAGCATACCAAGAGAAGATGCTTTTCAAAACACAACTGCCAGTGGCACTGAAGACAAGAAAATGCACTAATGCTAGGAAATACCTGGTCGACATTACAGCCATGCCTATGAAAACGGCCTTGATGGCTTGCTTCTGTCCTGCATAATCAAATGCTAGTGGTAACATTTCATGAAGGGTGAGGAAAGCCATCACGCCTCCAACTGCAAGAGCAACATGAAAATAGGTCATACAGGTTTAATTGTTATTGCTAATGAGAATTCAAGCATGTACTACAATAAGATTTGCCTCTTACCAGACCCAAGTAGACCTTCCAAAATTTCTGGAGATAAACTGCTTGGAAATAGAAAAGCTGCATCAGATTCATGAACATGAACTAGGTAAGAATATTGCTCGCTTATTACCATATTTCACACACCTATCAGAAGGTCCACCCAAAATGATGCAGTAGTAATTATGCTTATGGCAGGTTATTTGTTCTCGATTATGTTAGGTCCCATCATACAAAAAAATGCCCTTCAACAACATGTCATCATAAAAACTTTTACAATGTATGAAATAGACTTATATTTGAAGATGTGTTCAGCAGCAAAAGAATTGTGGGAAGATATGAGGGCATTCTTCTAGATATATACATTACAATAACTGTGATCTATTCCGAAAAGCATGAATACTGTGGAGATTATTTCAAAATGAACCTAGCCTGGCAGACACTAAAACATGCTATAAAAGTACATGGTAGATTCCTGGACCAATCCAAGACAGCACAAGAACCAATGAATATATTGGTGTGCATATATTCCGGGCTATTCAGGAGAAAGTAACTAGATATTGGACAAATCAAAACTAGCCATGCAAATATTTGCAGGAGTTTTACAATCTAACTATGCACAGATAATGTTTCAAGTACAAATGAAATTATGGAATATGTTGGATCTGTCCACTGATGTCTAACTAGAATTGGATAGTCTCATATTATTATGAGGTTTTAAATATATATATATATATATGAACTTTTGATGTTATTGACCAAATTTAAAAAAGCTTTTAATATGAAGTTTTAGTGGTTCCAAATTATGCCATAGATTTAACCCCGTTATTCCCTCCTCTTTCCACATAGTTCCTATCCAGAAAATTTTGTAAAGTTCCACAAGGGCATGCTGAGAAATTGGTTTTCAATTTTGATATAACATGTTTGACTGCGACTAATCTGGTGTTCAGTTATTTCACTGATACCGTGCATATAATATATACGAAGTTGGAGAAGTGACTAAAACATTTCATTCAGCAATAAACCAAATGTTTCAATGTTAGAAGCAAATTCGTGATAAGTGTGTTCATTTACAAATTCCATAATCATGAATTTTACTAAGATAACTTTGTTGATTTATTGGAAAAATGATACTAAAAAGCACACTTGTGATCCCTTGTCCTTGATTGTAATTTGGTCTTTGCATGTCACCTCGACGCTATCCCTTTCTTGGATGATGTCTTCTGCCATGAGACCATAGTGCATGGATTCCACACCTATGCACTCAAAGCCCAAAAATGATCATGAGGCCTCCCAAAAGCTCAGGAAAAATTATAGGTGTTGGTAATCCCCCTTGTTTATCCCCTTTGTTTAGACATACGAATGTGTTTTTCTCATTTGATGTCTAGCACTTCGGCAAGGTCCCCTTTGTTGCTTTCGTAGGTGGTTGTTTGGTCTTGTTTAGTCCTTGGTGGGTTTCTTGGTTAGTCATTCTCTTCTTCCCTTGGATCAACATTAGCATTTATTCTTGATTTGATCTACTTGGGTTAATTAGTGATGCCCTTTCAAGATTCCTAACACAAATAATTGTTTGTGCTCAAACAAGGTTGACAAGATCAAAATTGATCTTCCCCTTTCCCTCTTTGGTGCACAATCCATGGATCATACAAGTAGATCTACAAAGGTCCTCTATAGACCAAATCATTCCTCAGTTTGACCAATGGATAAGTAGTTTGAAGCTCCAACTTTTCCTCAATGGATATTTGTTGTGCCTTGTGTTAGATTTTTATCATTAAAGCAATATGATCTTAGGATCTTATCTGACAGAATAACATGCACAGCAATCAATCACAAGAGACAATAGACACAAATATTTTCCTCGAGGAAACCATAAAGGAGAAAACCTCGCAACTTCCTCAGAGATAGAATGAGCACCAATGGCAACAGTAAAACCCAAAGACAGAAAGATGATCTCCAACAGTTGTTTTCTCTCTCACTTGTGTGAGCACTTCCTCTTTCACTCATGCGCCCCTATTGAGTGACTGTGTGTGTGATAAATAGAGAGGCTCACTCTCTATTTATACTAATTCCCGACTTGACAATAACTTACCAGGGTCAACTTCTCTAGGAGAGTCTAATAACCCTAGTGCCCCGAAACTGTGGGGACTTTGACCCCTGATCAACTAGGAGGGTTAACCTCTATGACTTTACATGACTTGTTTACATTACTGATTCTCCCGATAGGAACATCGAGGACTAATCAAATACAATATATGAAATATACAAGTGAATACATTCTGAAGTTACAAATACATCAACACTCCCTCTTAACTAGGAAGGTATTCTCTTGACACAATACATCAGCACAAGTCTTCTTCTCTGGATCATCATCAAAACTGGACCATCATTGTATCATCATCGAAACTGGATCATCACTAGATCATCATCAAAGCTGGATCATCACTAGATCATCATCATCATCATTGCTTCCGCTATCTCGATCAACTAGTGCTATCTCTCAATTCTACTCGTCACAGGAAGTTCTACAGAGCTAGCCTTTTTTCATGTTGGTTGTAGGCCTAGCCTTCAGTAGGTCTTCATTGTCTTCAGCACTTATATCTGACCATGGGAGGAACACATCCAACATCCATGTCAAAAAGGATGGCCCAACACTTACATCTGACCATGGGAGGAACACATCCAGCATCCATGTCAGAAAGGCACACCCAACACTCACATCTGACCATGGGAGGAACACATCCTGCATCCATGTCAGAAAGGCCCAGCACTCACATCTGACCATGAGAGGAACACATCCAGCATTCATGTCAGAAAGGCTCTACACTTACATCTGACCATGAGAGGAACCAATCCAGCATTAATGTCAGAAGGGCTCTGTGCTTACATCTGACCATGAGAGGAACCAATCCGGCATTAATGTCAGAAGGGCTCTGTGCTTACAGCTGACCATGAGAGAAACCAATCCGGCATTTCTGTCAGAAGGGTTGCGCACTTACATCTGACCATGAGAGGAACCAATCCGGCATTCATGTCAGAAGGGCTCTGCACTTACATCTGACCATGAGAGGAACCAATCCAACATTCATGTCAGAAGGGCTCTGCACTTACATCTGACCATGAGAGGAATCAATCCAGCATTCATGTCAGAAGGGCTCTGCACTTACATCTGACCATGAGAGGAACACATCCAACATTCATGTCAGAAGGGCTCTGCACTTACATCTGACCATGGCAGGAACCAATCCTACCACCATGTCAAAAAGGCACACGGACTCATCACTTCCCCTTGGAAGGAACCTCGATCTGGAGAACACCAAGCTTCTCCTTGAAGTACTCAAACTTCACTCTGGCAATTTCTAGCATTGAATCACATCAAGGCTGATTACATCCAAGGATAACTTGCGAGCTTGGCCAAGACCAATTACATCCGAGGACAACCTACAGGACCATTTACGTCTCAGCAACCTACGAGCTTCGCCAGGATTTTATGCTCAGACAACCTGTCTAACTGGCTATGCTAGAACTCCCTCTTTCAAGAGATCTTGATCTGGATCACATACTGGAGCTTCACTGCTCCTCTCTGCATCATACAAAAATGCAAGTGGCAACATATTTTGCCTTGGCTGTACTCAGCGCCATACAGGACTCCTTCCTGCTAAACCAAGAGATCACACCTGATCCCATACTGAAGCAGCACCCCGAAGTGCTCTTCCTATCAATGGCACTGCATGTCCGATCCGAACCCACATAACCCTCCAGGTTAATCTTCTAACTCGCTTCATACTTGAGCCCATAGTCAACTGTACCCTTTAGGTACCTCATTGCATGCTTTGCAACCATCAAGTGAACATGTCTCGGATCTGTAAAGGACATCAATTTGTTCACAACAAAGCAAGTATCCGGTCTCGTATTTGTCAGGCGCATCAAGGACCCAATCATCTGACGATACATCGTAGCATCAATCGACTCTGATGAAGCATCACTCAATAGCTTCAGGTTCGATGCCATAGGTGTGGCCATGGCCTTGCAGTCCATCATCCCGAACCTCTTCAGGATCTCCACTGCATACTTCTCTTTTCCAAGGGGAATTTCATCCTCACTCTACCACACATCCATGCCTAGAAGTAGTGCATCATATCCAAGTCCTTGATCTCGAACTCGACAGCAAGTCTCCTTCTTGCAACTTTAATGAGTTCCTCTTTTCAGTCAGGAACAAGTCATCGACATATAACAGGAGCATCACTGGTCTTCCGCCTTCAACCTTGAAGTAAAGATCGGAATCCGCTTTACTCTCAGTAAAGCCTAAAGTCATCAGTAAGTTGTCCATCCTGTCGCATCATGTCGAACCTCAGGATCTTCTGCAATCACTCCCTCTGAAGCGGAGCATCGTTCTCCCTCTTCCTTTCGTACTCTATGCATTAAAACATTCTAACCTAGAGTGACAAGTAGCTTCCTCTACTACTAATATTCTATGTATCCATCTAGGGTCACTGGATACCAAGATCCTCTATCTTGAACCTTTTCAAAAGTTCTTCTCGCACCCATCTGTGAGCTTGTCATCCTCTATAGGCTTCCGTCTTCAACCTTGTAGCAAAGGTTAAGATCTTCATCACTCTAGGTGATCTTTCAAGCTCCTCATGTATGTGTTATCCCATGGGTGTCCTCTGAGCTCGTACAAGGCCTTATTTAATTTGCACACATGAGTATGCCTGTCATGTGTCTTAACTTCTAGTGGCTGCAAATGTCTCTTCGTAGTCTATGTCTTCTTTCCGTGAGAAGCCTCGTGCTATGAATCTTGCCTTGTATCCCACGATGTTGCCATTTACAGCACGCTCGATCTACGGACTTCCCTTCAGGTCTCGATACTGCATCCTAGACATCATTCTTCTTGAACTGGTACTCTCCTTCCCTTTCTTCTTGGCTACTTCTTCATAGCCGAAAGGTTTTGCATCAATGATGCCGCTCAACAATGTCACATAACTGCATTGTGTCTGAGTCCTTTTCTTTCTTTGAAAGTATCGTCATATTATTCTTCATTTTGTATTATTTCTCGAACTGTCGTCACTTGTTCTTCGGAACAAGTCTCATCCTTCTTTTCTTGTAGGCGATTGTACGTGATCTTTCCTACAAGTCAAATGCATTAGTTGTATGGTTAGAAACATTTCATAAGACATATTCATAATGGCAAATTCTTATGCATAAACATATAATCATGCAACTATTTTAGCAAATACAATATTCATCCATATCTCACGATAACTTTCTAGATGCCTTCCATCTCTACCATGACATCATTGAGATTATACACTAATCCAATATGTCAGCAAAGAGGTTTCATTCTAGATAAGTAGCAATGGAGAGTTGTATAGCACCATGAGCTACTTACCCATCACATGCATATTAGTAGTATACTGTCATTAATGCAAACATTCTATCATGCATAACACATCAACTGAATATAAACAAATGCATAACAAAACAATATCATGAAATGACAATTGAATACTTATCTTTATTTGTTTCGTGGGTAGACTCCTTTCAGCTTCATCGTCTTCTTCATTCATAACAGCATCATTTCTTATCCAAGTGCTAGGATGGATAAGAGGTTCTCCAAGAGTTGAGTCCTTCGTATTCCTCATCGCTTGAGGGATCTTCTTTGGATGGTGAGAACTTGATCTTCAGTTGCTCCCATCTTCTCTTTCTCTTATTATGAGTCGGACTTCTTCTTGTGTGCACTCTTCCCAGAGTCTGCTAAAAGTAATCACTTCCGTCTAGCACACATTCCTCGAATGAATGAATCCCATGATCCTGGGAGGCCATTCAAGGTGGTTATAATAGTATCTTATTCTTCTTCGATTTCTTCGTCATAATATCGAACACTTCCTTTTGATGTCTTCAGGGATGACACATGAGGGATGAGATGATTTTTAATAGAATCTGTAATGATTCTCTTGGCTCTAGCCTTGGCCTCGTCTCCCTCTGGTTCCTAGACCTTTCTTACTGAAATACTGATCCAAGTCAATTTCTTCAAGGATCATAGAGATCTTATACTTCTTCTGATTTATATTCTTCCCTTCAAAATAGTTTGGTCAAGGAATCAATCATCTCTTTAGGTGTCTTTAGAGAAGACACTTGTGGTATACGGTGATCCTCTTGGCCTTGACCAAGTTCTTCTTATGTAAGGCTTTAGCCTCATCTCCCTCTGGAACTGGAACCTTTCCACTTATGTAGGTGTCCAATTCATTTTCTTCAAGACCAGTGAAATCCTATACTTCCATGCCTAGAAGTTGTCAGCTTCACCAAGCTTGTCGTCAAGCTGGTGTGATAGGTCATTTTGAAATGAGAACCTCAAATGTAAATAGGAAAAGATTAGATCTTACCGATTTGAGGTGTCCGTCTTGGTTCCGAATCTAGCTGATCTAGGGTTTGTCAGAGAAACCCTAATTTTCAAAACTTGGAATCTTTCAAATTTGATTGGATAGAAAGATGGGCCTCTTCAAGGCGAACTGTCCAATGTACTCTTTTTCTTAAAACAGTGGAGGGAAGCTCCCAAAACAGGAAGTCCTAGTTTTTCAATTTCCTCTACAGAAATGCCTGATATTATTCCTGCGGTATCTCCGAAAGTACTGCTCCTCTGAGTCTGAAATTTCGTACTGAGGTAACCTCGTCTGTCCTCTTTCGAACACCACAGGTTTTACCAGAATTGGTTTCACCAATTGGGACTTATGAGAGCTTTCCCAAGGTGATTTATTTCAGGACTGTTCAGCATAGCGAACTTGTACAAACTGCCATGTGTCACTGTTTCCTCTTTGGGGTCTGAAACTTGTACCACATAAAGTACATTCCGTGCCCTATCTGGAACATCTTGCAAAATTTCATTTGGACCTTCGTAGCCCGAGATATAACAATTCTCCCTAGATGTCCTGTTTAGGGATGAATCCTGGAAGAGGCTGGAACCCTGATTTGGAGGAATCATATCTCCCAAGATATAGCGAATCTGAGACTGAAATTTTTACACAGGGTGCATCAGGGTTTTATCTTCGGCCTGTGAAAATTTCAGCTCCTAAGCCTTCTTCAATCTCAAGATATAGCGGATGTACCAAAACTACCAGTATTAGTATTTTAGGGTTTTTCAGTCCGGGGATCAAATTAGGGTTTTGACTTTCCCAGAGTTTTACCCAACCAAAAATCTCGACCTTGGTCTCTAAATTTTAATTTTGAGGAGGATAGCAATCCTATGTTGGGCTCACTCAAAAATTCCACTTCTTTGAAAAGCCCTAATTTCCCGCAGCAAAAACTGAAAATGCTCGGAATCAAATTCTGCTTCGAGAGAAAGATGTGCCCTTCAATGGAGAGTTAGCCTAGCCTCCTTTTGCTGATGGATTGTGGAGAGAGACCCAAAAAGTAAGAGGCCCTAGCTTCTGCAACTGCACAGTGTCTTCTTCTCAGGCTAGCTTTGATACCATGTTAGATTTTTATCATTAGAGCAATATGATCTTAGGATCTTATCCGCGAGAATAACATGCACAACAATCAATCACAAGAGCCAATAGACACAGATTTTCCTTGGGGAAACCATAAAGGAGAAAACCCCGCAACTTCCTGAGAGATAGAATGAGCACCAATGGCAGCAGTAAAACCCAAAGACAGAAAGATGATCTCCAACAGCTGTTCTCTCTCTCACTTGTGTGAACACTTCCTCTCTCACTCATGCGCCCTAGTTGAGTGAGTGTGTGTGTGATAAATAGAGAGGCTCACTCTCTATTTATACTAATTTCCGACTTGACAATAACTTACCAGGGCCAACTTCTCTAGGAGAGTCTAATAACCCTAGTGCCCCGAAACTGTGGGGGCTTTGACCCCTGATCAACTAGGAGGGTTAACCTCTATGACTTTACATGACTTGTTTACATTATTGATTCTCCCGATAGGAACATTAGGAACTAATCAAATACAATATATGAAATATACAAGTGAATACATTCCAAAGTTACAAATACATCAACACCTTGTAAACCCTTGTGGGGATTTACTTGGTCTATAAATAGCCCTCTTTCTGACTTTGTTTAGTTTCACAAAATTGACATTTTGGCTCTCTATGTCAGATTTTCTCTAGGATTGGATCTCACCTTCACTCAAGCACCTGAACTTCTTGAGTTTATAGTTACCATCAAATCCCTCATAGTAGGGACTTACCCTCACAGATGTTCCCTTCTGTTTGGTCAAATTCTTCCTCTTATTTATCACAATTGAATTTGGATCTTGGTTTGCACTAGCGGTTATTTATTCTTCTCAATCCTCCCTTTGTGGAGGATTACCAATGCCACATTACAAATTTACGAGGAGAGCACCTCATAACTAAGGAACAAGTTTATCCACCAATTGGTAACAGTTTTCCATTTTATCATTGGTAGTTTTAGTGTGTTATTTATGTATATATTACATTTTTGCGGACGCTTGTATTTCTGAGGACAAAGTGGGGAAATTGTTCACAATGTGGAGCTCAATGGATACCAAACTTCTTTGTTGGCTTCGTTAAGGGTTGCAACTTCTCCTCTGTTTAGGTGTGTTTGTTCTTCTTTACCCCCCTCTCTCTTTTGGTATTTCCTTTATGTCTAGTTTCATTAACTAGTGCCCCTTTTCTTTACGCATCTAAATCGTTTCTTAGCAATAAATATCGAGAACTTAAAAGAAGTACCATATAAAACAAAATAAAACCCTATGCAAGTCTCAATTCACATTTTAATAATTAACCTAGTGGCCTTCCTTCCCTTAACAATTTTCCCCAGAAGTTTCCATTTGCATTTAAGAACCAAGTGACGACTCCACTCCCTTCTTCCTTTGCTCCCTTTATTGGTGGCAAAGCATCCCCTATGTGGTAGCACAATGCCTCACCCTAACCACCGCACTATATGAAAGGAACGAGCAAATTCTTATCGGCAATAACATATCAATTGGTCCACATGCACTTGACTTCTCTTTGTGAGCTCGTTCGTTGTTTTATGGTCTACGTTGACCTAACCATTCATAAGCATGTGCATTATGGTGGCATGTATGCTTAGCTTTCTCAAGGCCCTTCTATCTATTCTACCCATGATCAATTAAGATTCAAGCTCATAGTTAGTGAGTTCTATTTGACGCTCTAGTCTATTCAAGTTTTTTGGCTTAACATTATGGTGTACTACACCTGCACCTCCATGATATAAGAATAATTACTTTTTTAGGATCCTTTCGAGACTCCTCTGATGTGGTTCTTTTTTTCTCGTCGTTGTTCAAACCAAGAAGTTAAATCCAAACCTATTTCTCCTACCTCTGTGGAAGGATAGAGGGTTTGAAATGGGCTCTACTAGAAGGAAATGGGAGCTTTGTCTCTACCCTTCAAAGTGTTTTTCATGTAATTCTTGCTCTTTTTTCTGCACTCATCTGTTAAGGTTTTCTTTGGCACATTTTCTCTTTTCTTTCCCAAATAAGTGTTCGATTCTCTCCTCTGCATTTTCGTCTATTGTTGTGTGATCTGTTGTTGTTTCTCTAAGATTTTTAGTGCTAGTTTTTCAGGATTTAAAATTTGAGGTTGTGGAATTTCCATAACCAATGCAGATTGAACTTTGAGAGACTTTGATGGAATGAGAACTAGTTTCTGTACAATACTTAAAACAATTGTTTCTGGAAAGTTAACTTTTCTCACTTGTAAAACACTATAGGGTTTTCCCCACGTTGACTCTAACGAAGGTTCACAGAACAAAACATCATATCAATGTCATCAATATTAATAGGTATTTCTCAAAAGTTTCCCTTCCTTCAAAATTATGATCTTTCTCTAATTGCCTAGGTTGTTTTGGGTGTTTATCAAGATCAAATGCATCCTCAGTATTCCTTTAGTTCAAATTGATGTCATCATCATCTCCATTTGGGTCACCTAAGCTACGACCAATAGCACTAGATTTTGGGGCAAAGTACCTTGTCAAATTCACCTTTAACGGTTTATGATGTATGTTGCTTGTGGGTGGAGGGTTTCCTTTCAAGCTACTCTTTAGACCTACATTTTTCGATACCCCAATTATGGATCTAGTCAACAAATCTTCCCCTTCAATGTGAACATCTGGATTATCACCATGTTTAGTTTTACAAAGGCATGGGAGGAAGAAGTGCTCACATAAAAATTGGTATGCTAATGAGCATCTTTCTTGGCGACCCTTCACAGCTAGCAACATCTAGATACATCCTTTTGCTTCTCCCTTCACGTTTTGTAATATCCCAACTGATATTCTATTGTACTTTGGTAATATGTTTGTTGTTTAGACACTCAAGTTGTGCTAGAAAATGAATAAAATGTGCATGCAAAAAGTGGTGCGAAATGGCCCTAAAAAATAGCTAATCTGGAGAGATAATAGGGAAAAGACTTTAGTAAGAAGAGATACACATACCACTGATAATAATGTTGATATTTTGTCAATAGATAATATGCATGCAGGTTATGCCGAAAAGATAAGAAGATAGTGCTCCTCTCCAACAGTTGACGCCCAGCTAAAATAGTGCCCTCCTTCTGATGATCTTGACGGTTTTTAGGGAAGAAGTGCCCGTTGCTGTTGAAACTAGCTAGAGATGATGGTGTGAGTGCCTCGGAGAGATAAGGAGCCACATGCAAAAGTTATGACCCTCTTTTCTACCCTAGCGAATTGATCTGCTCCAGAAGAGGTGACATCCTTCTCCCTCACGTTTTTGCTTGTGGATATTCTGAACATGCCCGGAACAGAATAAGAATCACTCAATATGCTGATGTATCCCTGCTGAGGAGAATGGAGGTAGCATGCAGAAACTTTACTGGAATCCTGAAGGCTAGCGAATGGATCTGGGATTTCCAACAATTTCCCAACAACGAAAGGGTGCACCTGCAATAAAATCTCTCTATGATAGTTGAATGACCGAACCAAGAATAAGAAGATGATGATAGATCTGGCTGATCTATCCCGAAGTGATTAGGGCAGATAGATTTCGCTGCCGAAACCCCTTGCTAGCTGAAGACCTTCGTCTCCAACCCCAACTTGCTGCTGCGGCACTTGCTGCTACTGCTCTAGAAACCAAACTCAATAATAATAATCATAAATGTTCCTTTTGGTTCAATGACCCTTCGTATATAGCTTTAGCATGTACTTTTAGGGTTTGCACTTTACTTTTTGCATGCATGCAATTCTAATTGCTCGTTGACTTTAAGACTGAAGAAATAAGGCCTGCATGCTTTATGATCTTAACCCTGATGGCCTTCTTTACTATACTGATGACTTAATAATACTGAATTGATGTTCCTTTATGCTCCTAGTGATATTAGTCCTCATTTATTCTCTTTTCTTTAATACCTGCTCGAACCTATGGGAATAAAATAGGTTAACGAGTGTCTTTAGTGATTTAATTAAAAGAGGACATTACACATTTGGTCTTGCAAACATTTTTGGAGGTGATGAGACTTAGTCTAGTGAACGTCTGTGAACATGTATTATATTTGTACTTTATAACACTTCATACTTTTTACTCTTATCACTTTTGGGTGCCTTAGTCTAAATTGATCACTTATTGTATGTTATGGGAGACTTGATCAATTTTGATTACCCTCCCCACAATTTTGTACTCTATATATAATAATACAAATGAGTGTACAACATGTGTACAATTCCGACAATCTCCTCTCATACTTACATTCTTGTTCTCTTGTGCTTTCTTGCATGTAAGTATCTTCTTACATTGTTGGTATTATGCTCATATCAAGGGGCCACTTCTAGATATCTCTTCAAGGTTGTCACCAAAGTAATCTTCAAATGTGTCTTCAATATCTTTTTTCTTTCTTGGCCTTGACTTTAGTTGATGGTCACGGTTTGCCTCCTTCTAGGACACTTATGGGGTTTCACGCATGGGGGAGAGAGAGTTGCCCATACATTTGCATCAAATATGTGCAATTTCTATCCATGGCTTGTTCACAATTATGTCCACCCATGTGCTATATCAAGTTGCTAGTTCTCAAGCATGGCATCTAATTCATGTTGTTGCAATTTCTTTTAAGAATAATACTTTTTAATTGGTTGGATCAACATGGGTGATCTATAGAATTTTTTGTTTTATGGTTGAATTTTGTATTTCCAATTATCACATCCTCTTCCATTTTTCTATCCAGAATTCATTTGACTCTAATATCTTCTTTCTCGATAAAGGACAATTATTCTTGCATACATAAGAAACATTGTAGGGCTTTCAATGAAGCCGTACAATTGAATGTAGCAACCAGATTTCCCCTCAAACCAATGGTCGAAGCCTTCTGAATGCAATTTCTACATGTCAAAAATTCTAGTAAAGGGTTGCCAAATCATCATATTCATGAATCTTGTGACTTCGTCTTTTATCTTATCATAATATAAATTTGTTACATTTCTCCAACATAGCACAGCAAGATAAATGTGAATTGGCTTATCTTGAATTTTGTAATAGTTTCTAAGAATTAATGGTTGGCATAATTTGGATAAAATGCAAAAGATGTAAGAATACATCTAGAAGTTTTTTGACACTCCTTTTAATAATCTGAGCTAGTAGTTAAGGTTTTCTACAAAAAACAACTCCAATTAATGAACTTGCATTCAAGACAAAAGGTATCCAATAAATAAACCCATCCATGACACTTTTGTTCGTTTCTTTCCTCCAACTACCCATAAATGTAGATTAAAAGTGTCATGTAATTCATTGTTGTTGTACTTGCTTCGCCATTTTTAAGACTTGCTAGAATGGCACTTATGGTGTATATTGTTTTTCTCTACACAATTTTTATTTCCTTGCATACTAATAAGAATAATTGTACACGTGCTGAAAGTTCATCAATGGAAGGCTTGCACTCCCCCAAAACATGCTCAGTGATTTCATCCTTACTGCAAAGAGTGCAAGAAGCAATTGTAACACCAAGTTTCGAAAGCTTAGTTTTAACAACCAACCCTTGATGAAGTATAAGACAACACACACTTTGTGTTTGAAAGAAGATTTTGATTTCCAAATGCATTGGCAACTTCACAACTAGCACACTTCAAGATCTTGCAACCCCCACCTTTTGTTCAAACGACAGACAATGTCAGAAGTGTGTTGAATGAGATCATAAATGTCCTTTGCCACATAAATGTAAAAGGGCTTCCCACTAATCCATCTCCAATCCCGCCAAAATGGCACTACCACATGATGTTGCATGTTGAAGAGGAAGCCTTCCAAAATCATCCTCATAAATAGTTTGCCTAAATGATTTAACTTTTGGGCTTTGTTAAGATTGTGTTAAGTCTACCATTTTTTATGTTCATGATTCCATAAATCCTTCCAAAATAAACGACCTCTCTTGGCTTAGCATTTGCCAGAAAACATATTTAAGAGACCAAGCCTGCAACTAGAAGATTGGAATGACCAAACTGGCCTTAACACCAAATCACATGCATCCTAAGGCCCCTCATTTTGCCATGTGAGGAAACTAGAAACTAACTACCACACAACCCACACCCTTTTGGATAGAACTAAACCTTAAAGAACAAAGGGCTTAGCATTAACAATGATGCAAAGTTGAAAGGGAACTATAATACCCTAATGTGAAAACTTATTGAATTCAGTGTCGAAAAAGGAGTTGACAAGGAGTGTTCCCCTCCATTACTCATACTAACCATTTCCTAGAAAGTGCAATTCCTTGAACCCTTTATGTCCGAAGGGCCCAATCCTCCTTAAAATCTCAGCTAATGCAAAAATACCAAGCCATTAAAGGAATCCCTTTCACCCCACCTTGCTTACCCCAAAGAAAAACTTCTAATAAGTTAATAACATGTTCCAACATTTTATAAGTTGTCTGAAAGAAGAAAAGACAAGAGGAATACTAAATCAGCCCCATTGCTAGATTTTTGTCAATAAATATACTCTTTTTTATAAGTAAAAGATCGAGATGACTCCAACCTTGCAATTTTTTTTCACACATAGTGTAAATTTTCCTTTAATATTCAACTAGGGCTAAACAGTCCATGCAAAATATCAACTGATAACCACACATGAATATCTTTTACAGTATGCAGTAGAATATAAAACTGAGAAATAACTCACAACATCACATCACAATATTGACACTATTATTTTGGGTATGGAAACCCCCGGAAAAACCCAAGATGGGAAAACCGGTGCAGCAGTCAGATATAGATTTTATTATGAGAAATTATGGAACTTTTACAATCACTGCAAATTCACCCAAACCTGGCGAACGCAGTACCCAACAGAATCACTAGGCAAATCCCAGCTAAACCTCAACACCCTCCTATGTGAGTGTACGGCCTAGCTCTACGAAGCTCGATGATCTTGTTGCTCGCTCCTCCATCTTCCCAGCTAAATCCTCTGTCTAACTTTCGGTATCCTGTCTCTGTTGGAATACAAGTGTGTGTGTTCTCTCCACCAATTGATCTCTCTTTTATAACTTTAGGTAAAGCGAAAACCCTAATTTCACTTTCACTTTAACTAGTGGTAAAGCAAAAACCCTAATTTCACTTTCACTTTAACTAGTGGTTCACTAAAGTTAATTTAGATCACTTTAATTTATTTTCCAATGTAAACTTAGGAAAAGTAAATTAAATTCAACTGGTGTCCTAATTTAAGTCTTCTGCATGCAAGAACACATGCATGCAGGAAGACCTTCCTTGTTGCTACTAGTTTAACACTCCCTCTCAACGAGGAAGGGATTCGGTAGCTACCCCAACTTATCCCTGAACTTCACAAAACTCTGTCTGCAAAGTGCCTTCATGAAAATGTCCACCACCTGCTCATCTGTCTGTATGTACTCTAACCGAATGGTTCCCCTCTGAACACAATCTCTCAAGAAGTGGTATCTAATGTCTATGTGTTTGCTCCGGTCATGGAACACTGGATTCTCAAATAGCCTGATGCCACTCTAATTGTCACAGTGAACTACTGTAGCCTTTAGCTCACACTCGAACAACCCTGCAAGTAACTTCCTCAGCCACATACCCTCACAAGCAGCCATGCTGGCTGCCATGTACTCAGCTTCTGCCGAGCTCAAAGCAACTGACTTCTGCTTCCTGCTGAACCAAGAGACAACCCCTGATCCAATGCTGAAACAAAGACCTGAAGTACTCTTCTGGTCCTCTACACATCCTGCGCGGTCAACATCTGTGAAACCTGCTAACTGTACGCTCCCCCTGCGCTCATAAACCAATCCATACTCCACTATACCTCTGATGTAGCGAAGTTTGTGCTTCACAGCCGTCCAATGCACTCTCCGAGGGTCCACCATGAACTGACTCAAAGAGTTGACTGCAAAGTTGATGTCTGGTCGAGTGTTGACCAGATACATAAGAGATCCGATAAGCTGACGTTATAAGGTAGGTTCAAATCCGTCTGATCCCGATGCATCAATCTTCCTCCAGTTGGAAACTAGAGGTATGTCCATAGACTTGCAGTCCTCCATCCTGAATCTCTTCAAGATCTCTACTGCATACTTCCCCTGTCCAATGAAGAAGCATCCATCTCTCTGCCAAACCTCCAAGCCCAGAAAGTAATGCATCAGCCCAAGGTCTTTCATCTCAAACTCTACTGCAAGGTTGGACTTGCAGTCTCAATCATCACCTGTCAAAAAGAGATCATCCACATATAAAACCAGTATGAGAGGCACCTCATTTGTCAAGAAGTACAGGTTGTGGTCAGCCTCACTCTGCTGAAATCCCATCTCCCGTAGATAGTTGTCAATCCTCGAGTACCATGCTCGAGGTGCCAGCTTGAGCCCGTAAAGAGCTCAATGCAGTCTGCATACATGCGTCTCCCTGTTCTCCACATCAAACCCCTCTGGCTGCTCAATATACACCTCCTCCTCTATAACTCCGTTGAGGAAGGCAGTCTTGACATCCATCTAATGGACACGCCAACCCATCTCAGCTGCTAGTGAGATAATGGTCCGAATGGAAGAATACCTGGCAATAGGGGTGAAGGTCTCCTCATAATCAATACCCTCCTTCTGTGAAAACCCCTTTGCCACGAAGCGTGCCTTGTACTTCTCCACGCTTTCGTCTGCTGCATGCTTCACCTTGTAAATCCATCTGGATCCCACCACCTTTTTCCCTTGTGGCCTCGACACAAACTCCCATACCTGGTTTTTCATAATGGAGTCATACTCCTCAACCATAGCTTCTTGCCACACATCATGTTGTGCAGCCTCCCCGAAGCTGGAAGGTTCAGAGTTAATAAACTTTGTCATCAGTGCCATATAACTAAGCCTCTCTGGTGGTACACTCCGTCTAAAAGATGTCTGTGGAGGATCTACTTGCCTGGAATCCTGCACTGTGGATCTAAACCACTTAGGCCTTGGCCTAGTGTCAACCTGCTACGGCTGTTGGATATCCGTCTCCTGCTGCAGCTCATCCTTCGAGTCAATGACTGAAGGATCATGTCCACCTGACTCCCTCTGACCACCAAAACCTGTTCTCTGTGTCTATACCTGTACCTGTACATCTGGCTCCTCCAACTTGACTCCCGACTCATATGTTGGCTGCTACTCTACTAGTAAGTCCAGAGATCTCTGCAAGGCCCTATCCTCATCGAACTGGACATCCCTGCTCATAATGATCCTTCTGCGAGCAGGAATGTAAACTCTATATGCCTTCGAAATCTCACTGTAACGAACAAGTAACCCCTTCTCTCCAGAAGGGTCCAGCTTCTTCCTATTGTCAGCATGAACATGACAACAAACACTGCCAAATATGCGAATGTGACTCACATCTGGCCTAGTGCCTGTGAAGACCTCCTGCGGTGTCTTCCTCCCCAAGGCTGTGTGGGGACACCTGTTCTGAATGTATACTGCAGTCATGTGTGCCTCCGCCCAAAGGAATAGTGGTAATCCTTGATCAAATAGCGTGGCCTTGGCTGCTCCAACCACAGTCCTGTTCTTCCGCTCTGCAACTCCATTCTGCTGTGGGGTATGGGGCATAGTGTGCTCCTTCTTGATCCCCTCAGTCGAACAATACTCCATGAACTCATTAGAAGTGTACTCACCCCCGTTGTGTGTCCTCAACACTCGAATCTTCTTTCCTGTTTGGTTCTCCACAAGAGTCTTGAACTTTCGGAACCTCTCAAAGACCTCTGACTTGGCCTTCAGGAAATAGATCCAGGTTTTCCTGGAATAGTCATCAATGAAGGTAACGCAGTAACTGTAACCACTGAACGAATGGACACTCATAGGTCCGCATACATTCGAATGCACCAAGTCCAAGGGCTCCTTAGACTTGTGCTCACTCTGTGGAAAAGGCTTCCTAATGTTCTTCCCCAAAGCACAACCCTTGCATTGGTTATGCTTTTCCTCCTGTACCTGAAGAACTCCAATGACTGCCTGTCTCAAATGCTTCAGTGCCCCATGGTGTAAGTGTGCCATCCTCCTATGCCACAACTCAACCTGACTGCTGCTACTGCTACTGACTAGAGCCTTTGCAGGCTCAAAGTGTAATCTGTACACTTTCCCACTCCTTCTGCCAATCACCCGATCCAAGCTCCTATTTGACCCCTTGGGCCTGATATACACTCTATGGTCACGGAACTTCACCTGATATCCCTTGTCCTCCAAAGTGGAGACTAATATAACGTTCTTGGCCAGTCCTAGAACATATAACACATCAGCAAAACTGAGGGGTTTTCCAGACTCCCTCTCAAATGAAACAATGCCAACTCCCTACGCCTGATACCGCGCATCATCCCCCAACTCAACGTGGATCCCTGTTCCACCCTCCTGCAAGTCTCTGAAGAATCTCTTATGTCCAATCATGTGACTAGATGCTCCACTGTCAATGTACCATATGCTGCTCCTTGTGGTGCTTGCCATGCAAGCTATCAAGCAAAACTCCTCATCGAAATTCCTGCTGAACTCATCCACCTCTGTAGATCCAGCCATCTGAGTGTTACTCTTCTTCTTCCTGTTTGGGCACTAGGAGGCAAAGTGTCCCTGCTTGTGGCAAATAAAACACTTGACCTTTGACATGTCAAGGTTCTCCTTACCATCCTTCTTCCTCTTTGCCTTCCCCTTGCTCTTCCCTATAAGGGCTAGAGCCTCCTCATCCACAATCTGTGGGGCACTGCTAGATGAGCCTGATCCTTGACCCATGCGGGTCTCCTCCTGCACAAAGTCATCCCATAGTCTCTACCAATCAGGGAGCTTCTCCATAGCCACAACACCTTTGACAAAGGTGTCCCATGGCTTAGAGAAGCCATTGAGGGCTATCCAGACTAGCTCCTCATCCACTATCTTAGAGCCAACAACTCCATGCACCACTCCTTCTCCCTTGGCCATTTTGGTGTTGCGCATCCTCTCTTGCAACACCATCTTTCAGTTCTCGTTCTTGCTTTGTTACAGACTCTCCAAAGCCGTCCACATCTCTATTGCAGTCTTCTTACCAGAAAGGTGAGGGACTATATGGTCCTTCACTCCATCCATGATAATCAGCATGGCTCTGGAATCAATCTTCTTCCAATCAGCCAAATCTATCGGATCTGTGGGTGCAACCTTCATGGAGTCAATGTGCTCCTCTGCATCACTAACGTCCAGGATCCTTGTGATCCTTTCTTGCCATGTAGGAAAGTTCTGAGCACCCTGGAGTCTATCCTCAACTCTCAACTGCACGGCCATAGTGAAGTGTACCTGTGAAACCCTAGATCTGGATGTCTAGGTTTGTGTCTTCTTATAGATCTGCCCCCGATCTATCATTGCTGCTGCAAATCTCTCAACTTTAGCTCACTAGAGCTCTGATACCATGTAGATTTTCTTTTAATATTCAACTAGGGCTAAACAGTCTATGAAAAATATCAACTGATAACCACACATGAATACCTTTTACAGCATGCAGCGGAATATAAAACTGAGAAATAACTCACAACATCACATCACAATATTGACACTATTATTTTGGGTATGGAAACCCCCGAAAAAACCCAAGATAGGAAAACCGGTGCAGCAGTGAGATATAGATTTTATTATGAGAAAATATGGAACTTTTACAATCACTGCAAATTCACCCAAACCTGGTGAATGCAGTACCCGACAGAATCACTGAGCAAATCCCAGCTAAACCTCAACACCCTACTGTGTGATTGTACAGCCCAGTTGTACGAAGCTCGATGATCCTGCTGCTCGCTCCTCCGTCTTCTCAGCTAAATCCTCTATCTGACTTTCTCTCCCTATCTGTATCATGTCTTTGTCAAAATACAAGTGTGTGTGTTCTCTCCACCAATTGATCTTTCTTTTATAACTTTAGGTAAAGCGAAAACCCTAATTTCACTTTCACTTTAACTAGTGGTAAAGCAAAAACCCTAATTTCACTTTCACTTTAACTAGTGGTAAAGCAAAAACCCTAATTTCACTTTCACTTTAACTAGTGGTTCACTAAAGTTAATCTAGATCACTTTAATTTATTTTTCCAAAATTAACATAGAAAAAGTAAATTAAATACAACTAGTTTCCTAATTTAAGTCTTCTGCATGCAAGAACACATGCATGCAGGAAGACCTTCCTTGTTGCTACTAGTTTAACACATAGTTGTGATACACATTCACTTATCAATAAGAGAGAGAGATACCAAAAGGAATACCCAAATATCGAATGATCTCCCCAAGTTTTATAATACTCCATCCATGATTTGGCCAATTAGGGGAGTCACTATTGCCAATAAGAAATACCTTTTGTTTTCTCCTCACTATGACTTCTACAAATGTGTCTAGCCCTCCACAAATTGACATGTCAATTTAGGCATTAAGACCAAGTTATTTGCAAGCTAGACAGTGAGAAGTTGTTAACCAACATGCAAGGAAATTTCCCTGATTTTCCCTTGCACTCTAGAAACCTCCAACAAAAAAACTAGGGCATCCATCACAATCACATACAGATAAGGAGCAAGAGGGCTTCCTTGTTAAAAGGATGATAGGGTCAGAAAGTACACCATTCACACTAACCCTAACTGAGGCCTAAAAAAGAGTCTGCACTGATATATGGTAAAAAAAGAGACAAACCCCAACCAATGCAACATGTTAAGGATGGAGTCCCACTCAATCCCATAATACCTTATCACAATCAATTTTTAAATGAACACCTTTCATCCAAATTTTCAGACCCACTCAATACCCTCGCAGGCAATCCGTGGATACCTAATTTCTCCCATGAGTACTTTGGTGGCTGTAGCTTCCTAACCTTGTTCCAATATTCGGGGAAAACCTTTGTAGGTTCAAGAAGAATGGGCATGCCATCTAACTAGAGATGCATAACCATCATTTGGCTTTATCTCAATGCTTCAAAGGTATCCTTACCTTGTATTTGAGTTGCAATGATAGCAAGGCCTTTGAGTTTTTCTTGGAAAACTTGTAGATGTGTTTTGGGCTACTTCATATGTATTAGTAACTAGAACTTAAAGGCACACTTTGCAGAGGGACTTGAGTTTTTATAGGCTATCCCATAGAGGTGAAATTAAACATCAACTCTCAGGGAAACTGCTATATGCTACACTTTATGCCAGGGCAATATCATAGTGTATTGAATTCTTTTAATGAGGAGATAACTAACTTCATAAATGTAGCACCCGCCAATAATGATTGTGTTTTTGGGAAGAGATATCTTCAAAACTCCAATGGCTAATTCGCCAATTGGTATGTCGAGGTTATTCTTCTTACACCATGCTAATGTCAACATATGCATTATAATTTATGCCCTAGTTGGGATTTCTATGTTTATAATTTATAATTATAACATATGCATTATAATTTATGCCCTAGGTTCTCCTAGTTGGGATTTCTATACCTCAATTGGAATTTGGGCCATCAAGAAATGGTAGAAGTTTGGATTCATCATTTCCTTGGTTGCTTATTCTCTAATGAATGGTTTCAAACAAGGAAATATCAATCAAAGTTGTTTCAAACAAGGAAATATCAATCAAAGCTTTTGGCTTTAGGAGAACTTGCAAAAACCTAATGGTGATTTACGCCAACTGGGACCATGGTTGTTTATCTTTTCCCAATGAATCTTTTGACCACCTTTACCTTCTCTAAGATTTCGACACAGTTTTCCTCAATTCCACACAATCAATTCATTAAACTTTTTCCACCCTGTTATGTTGCACCTATACCCAGCGCATGCCTCAGATATACCCCAGAGAGAGAGAGGCCTATTTCGACCAGGAAGGGCATAATTTTTAGCGTTAGTCATGGCAAGATCCTTTGGCTCTTCCTCTAGTAGTACTATGGCTTAATGGCACTATTGACTGCCCTTTATTGGGATTTTTAACCTTAGGGTTGGTGTATGGGGCTCCTTGAGGTTGGTCACTAGGCCACATGACTACACGCCATGTATACTTGCTTAGATGGCTTTAGTGTCAGCTACGAAGCTTTGGTCTTCTATTACAGCCACAATGACGCCCTCCTGGCCTTTCATTTAGTTGGTGCTCTCTCTCCTAGGCACTCTTCCTCATCAGGACGTTCTCTCCTTCACCAAGTCGTACGTGTTGTTTAAGGGGGGCATTGAGGGATTTTACAGCATCTCGGGGTTAGTAGGGGCATAACGCCCCCCTTCCAACTCACTCCATCCTTCCGTTCGGAGTGATTCACTTAATTAAGCTATTTTTGGCATATAGGGGATTATATACCCCAAGTAGCCTACCTTGAGCCTACATTAGGTCTTATTTTATTATTATTTTGTTTTAATTTTAAGTGGACATTTTATAATTTCAAATTGACATTTTAAAGGCATGTCGGCTTGGATATTTTTGTAATGAGTGTGAGATCATATAGATAGATCTTCTCACTTTCATTTTATGACATGAGATAAGTGGAATTATTACTATGTTGCTATTTTACGCTAACTAGGGCTCTTTAGAGAGAATGTGCCCCTCTTGAGGAGGATTTTTAATGGCTATGCAAGCTGGTTTTTGGAATTTCTTTGGTTGAATTCTCTTTCATGGTGATGCTTAGATCTGTTGGCTAAACACAGGCACACTAAGGTTTCGTTTCTAATCTCTTTGTTTAAATGTTGGTAGATGATGCATATTCATGACTGAATGGTAGCTTTAGGGCTACATTTTTTCTAGAGTATGCCATTTCCATCCTTTTTGTCACCTTGAAAAGGAGAGGCACGTCTCCTTGCGAGAGTCCTCTAGGGTTTATCCTTAGTTTTCCTAGGATAGTTGCCTAACTAGGTTCATTTTCCTCATTTGGAAGCCATTTACATCTTAGAAGCCCTAGGGCTAAGGAACCTCGGCATACCCTTATTCTTGTTACCACCTAAGTTGTACTTAGTGGTTTTTTATCAAGTGAGCCTGGTGAACCGAACAAGGATAACTTGTTCGGACTTCAGAAGACCTTCAGTCTTGCTTCTGGGAAGCTTTATTGTACTATATCACATGTCCATACCCCATGGGGGAATTGTAATAAATGTTCTAGCATGATAGTGTCTGTAAAAGACTCAATCTCTTAGACTTTATTCATCAATCCGATCAGCCCAGGGTGTTTTTTCCCTTGGTTATTATTGGTTGTTGAATAAACGACTGATAATTTCTGAGTTTTTCACTCCATACCTCCAAAGTTGGGGTGGTCGGCTTGGCATTTAGGCCTATTGAGGTTATTAGAGTCTATGTGTCAATGTATAAACATACGAGGCATCATGGTCGAGTCATATGAACATGTCTAAGTCCCCCTAGGTTTTTTCATTTTTTTAATTTTTTTAGTGTTTTTTTTTTAAATTTAATTTTTCCAAAACTTAGGCTATTTTTTAATAGTTTAATTGGAAAAATTGATTTTGTAATAAAAGTGGGCCAAATAATCAGTTTCAGTCATGAAGGTGCTCATTTTCAAGCTAAGAGCACCATGTAAACCCATGGACCCACTATTTCCTAGTTTTGAGTGATTTTCAATCACTCAGGTCAGAAAACCCCAAAAAATCATTTATTGATTATTTTAATTAATAAATTGATGAATAATGGAGCAAATCCAAAATCATAGATCAATGGATTCTCAGCCGATTTGATTGAAATCAGTCAGATGTAAACCAGATTGACTGGATCTGGCAAATCCTTGACTGAAGGAGGTGTTCTGGACAGATCCAGACTTGATCTTCAGCAGCCTTTATGGGGAATCGCGCCCTCTCTCTCTCCTCCACACGTGTTGGCTCTCCTGGGAGCTTTGTGGACTGATGTGTCGGTTTATGGGTTGATGTGTCAGCTAAATCAGCCCCCCGGTTGACAAGTAGGCTCAGTTCAGCTTCAAATCTGCATTGATTGACTCTCCATCAGCTGATTTGATCTATCTCCTTGGGATTTGCACCCCCCAGGCTGGATCTCTTGGTTTTTGTATAAATCAAAGCACAAGCAGCCTCTTCCAAGCTAGTTAGAACTGGGATTGAGGTGTTGTTGCTTTTGTACTGTATTGTTTATTATTCTGGAATAAAGAAGCTTTGGAGGCAAGATCTATGGTGTAATGCTCTTCATGTGTGGATGTTGATTGTCAAATGCTTATGAGGTATAATCTCTGTCATTTATCATTGTTGTTGTTGGTTAATTGTTGGCCTTGAAGGAGAGATCTCCCTCCTGTTAGGGTAAGAGTTTATTCTAGTTTGATTTATGCTCTTACTGCTGCTTGTTTCAGATCTATTGGAGTTGTATGTATTTTAAGTTTAATTGCATGCTTTCCAATTATCTCTTCCAGCAGCACCTATGTTTTAACCATCTGTTTGTGCAAGGATTTCTAAGTTGCAGGTGATCTCGCTTGTAGAAGAGGTTGAGCTGGTTTGCATCTTCCTCATCTTCAAAATCTTCTGAATGACATAGTCCCTCGGTGTTCCACCAAAGCAGAATCCAAAGCCCAACATTCCCAAGCTTCAAACACTCTTTCTCTCTCTTCCTCCTTCAAAATCTTAATTTCTCTTCAAATTGGTTACTTTTAAAGAGTCTTATTGCTTAGATCTGTCTCATTAAGAAAATTACATATAGATCTAGTTAGTAATGTTAAAATTCTGAGCTTAACTCAGCCCAAACACTTAGTAAAACTCTGATATCAGTCTTCAACATTCACAAAACTAAACACAAATGACATGCATGTAAATTTCATGTCTCTGTAAGCTGATATACTGTAACTGAGTAAACTTTGCAGCGAAAAATTAGCAAAAAAAAACAGCAGACTGTAAAACACATTTAAGACAGTATTTTGGTCAAAATAGACCCTGGAAAAACCCCCTCAACCCCTGGGGAAAACCAACATGCAAGAGAAATTTTATTGAGATTCAGGAAAAATCATACACCAATTTTTACAGTCAAAAATCAACTTATCTTCAACCCAGAAATCTGTCTCGGTTTCCGTGCTATTTTCTTCTCGAAAAATGTGTCAAAACCAGCATTTAACTCTGCCTCGATTTCTGTGCCAAACCATACAGCATTTAATGCAGCCGTACAGCACCTCGATTTTTGTGCCAGACTGTACAGAAATTTAATGCAGCCGTACAGCAATTAATGCAAACGTACCCTCCTCGATTTCTGTGCAAAAATTAATGCAGCCGTACTTCTCGATTTCTGTGCAAATAAATGCAGTCGTACAGCATTAAATGCAGGCCGTACCTCTCCTCGATTTCTGTGCAGCAATACACCTCCTCGATTTCTATGCCAGCATTTAATGCTCCTGTACTCCTCCTCGATTTCTATGCCAGCATTTAATGCTCCTGTACTCCTCGATTTCTGTGCAAACTGTGAATCTCTCTCTCAGCTGTCCTGAAAATCGAGCCCTCCTCTCAATCTCTTCAGCAATCTCCTGCAAAAATGTGCTTCTCACACTTCTCTCCAAGCTCCTCTCTTGAAAATCGAGCCACTCAAGAAATCTCTCTTGAATAATGTGCCAACTGAAGTCTCATGCACTTTATTTACCCCATTAGGGTTATTCTCATGACTTTTCACCTTCCACGGTCGAGATTAGATCTTGGCCAAGAGATCTAAGGCTGGGATCTAATCTCTCATTCACTTAAATCTCCTAAGTGAACTTTACAACAAATTTTTCCTTTTTAAAAAGTCACATCACCCTAAATATTTAAAAGTACACTTTATGACTTAAAGTCACTTTAAAAACATAATAAAGTGAAACTCACTTTTAAATCATAAAGTCACATCAAAAAGGTACTTTAATAAAAAACACATTACTAAAGTCACTTTAAGAATATAAATGAGACTCCAAATTAATAACCCCTGCACCTAGGCACCTGATGCAGGAGTGCCACCGAGCTATCAAAAACTAACACTCCCTCTTAGCGAGGAAGGTACTACTGTCATCAGCTCCACCTGGATCTCTCCCTCCAATAACTGAAGCTCCCTCTGAATCTGAATGCCTATCAGATCTCTGCACTGGATCAGCTGCTGAAGGTCTCCGTCTGACAACTTTGAACTGAGAGTTCTCTTCACTCTCCTGCTCATCCTGAAGAACCATATCATACCAACTCTGTTTCCTCACAGAGTTGGATGAATCCTCCACACTGACAACCACTGCTGCTGCCACTGAGTCTGATCTCTCACCAGGCTCACCATCCACCAGATGCCCCAAAACTCAGTACATCCGGCCATCACGGATGCCAAGCAAACTCGCTGCACCTAGGCCCCCACTCACCGGATATATATAAACATGCCCACTCACATGAAGAACCGCATATCCGTCATCCTCCAAAGCTGAAACTGAGACCAAGTTCCTCTTCAGCTCTGGAACAAACAACACATCGCCAACCTCCAGATAACCACCAGACTCGAGTTGGAATAGGACTTTTCCAACTCCTTCTACTGCATGGGTGCCGGCATACCCATCCTCAGTCAATATAACTCTGTCATGATCTGTCAACTCTCGGAACACTGCTCGTATCTCCGTCATATGGCGTGCTGCTCCACTATCTATGTACCATGCTCCAGTATCCAAACTCTCTGCTACACTACTGTCTGAAAGAATTGAGACGAGCGAGAATTCCCTCTCGAATTCCTTCGCAAAATCTCCCACTTCAGCTGGAGAGGCTTTCTCAGCCTCTTCTTTCTTCTTGTTCTTCTTCTTGTTGGGACGCTGCCCAGCATAGTGACCATAACTCTGGCAAGCAAAGCATTTTACTTTGCTCAAATCTTTGGCTCCACTACTCGAGCCACCCTTTTTCTTTCTACCCTTAGCTGAAAGGGCCACATTCTCTTCATCAGCAACCTGCTCAGTCTTCCCTTCTCGGATCTCCTCCTGAGTAAAATCATCCCATAGTCTTTCCCAAGAGGGAAAGTTCTCTCTGCCAACTACACACTTCACGAACACGTCCCACTCCTTAGTGAAGCCCTTCAGGGCTATCCGCACTAGCTCGGGATCAGGAATCACCTCACCAACTGCACTCAATTCATCTTTTATCTGTCTGAGTCTAGTGAGGTAAGAGGCTACATTCTCACCTCTCGTCATCTTAGTGCCATGAAGCTTATCTTTTAGGGCCATTTTACGATTTTCATTCTTGTTCCCATACAAACTTTTTAAAGTATCCCACATCCCCTTAGCAGTTAGTTTCTCTGCCAAATGTGGGATGAGGTGATCTCGAACACCATCCAAAAGCAGTCTCTACGTTCTGGCCTCCTTCACCTCATGTATGTCAAGGGCTATGGGATCAGCTACGGGAGGAGCCACTGTGGTACTAACAAAGGCCCATAACTTGTTTTCCTTGAGAACAGCTGTCATCCATGCTTTCCACTGTAAGTAGTTGGAAATCCCTTCCAATCTATCTTCAAACCGGATGCAAGCCATCATTCTCTTCTGCTCTTTTTCCAACAAGGCACACTCTGTCTTCTTTGACCAAAAATATCAGCTGTACTAAACCAGCACTTCTCTGCTCACTCTCAGCAAAAAAATTAACAGACAACTGTTACTTCACATGCACTAGTATCTTAAAAAAAATCAGCACTTCTCTGCTGTCCAACAGTCTACTGAAATCTCAGAGCCCCAGCTCTGATACCATGTTAAAATTCTGAGCTTAACTCAACCCAAACACTTAGTAAAACTCTGATATCAGTCTTCAACATTCACAAAACTAAACACAAATCACATGCATGTAAATTTCATGTCTCTGTAAGCTGATATACTGTAACTAAGTAAACTTTGCAGCGAAAAATTAGCAAAAAAAAACAGCAGACTGTAAAACACATTTAAGACAGTATTTTGGTCAAAATAGACCCTGGAAAAACCCCCTCAACCCCTGGGGAAAACCAACATGCAAGAGAAATTTTATTGAGATTCAGGAAAAATCATACATCAATTTTTACAGTCAAAAATCAACTTATCTTCAACCCAGAAATCTGTCTCGATTTCTGTGCTATTTTCTTCTCGAAAAATGTGTCAAAACCAGCATTTAACTCTGCCTCGATTTATGTGCCAGACCGTACAACATTTAATGCAGTCGTACAGCACCTCGATTTCTGTGCCAGACTGTACAGAAATTTAATGCAGCCATACAGCAATTAATGCAGCCGTACCCTCCTCGATTTTTGTGCAAAAATTAATGCAGTCGTACAGCAATAAATGCAGTCGTACTTCTCCTCGATTTTTGTGCAAATAAATGCAGTCGTACAGCATTAAATGCAGGTCGTACCTCTCCTCGATTTCTGTGCAGCAATACACCTCGATTTCTGTGCCAGCATTTAATGCTCCTGTACTCCTCGATTTCTGTGCAAACTGTGAATCTCTCTCTCAGTTGTCCTGAAAATCGAGCCCTCCTCTCAATCTCTTCAGCAATCTCCTGCAAAAATGTGCTTCTCACACTTCTCTCCAAGCTCCTCTCTTGAAAATCGAGCCACTCAAGAAATCTCTCTTGAATAATGTACCAAATGAAGTCTCATGCACTTTATTTACCACATTAGGGTTATTCTCATGACTTTTCACCTTCAACGGTCGAGATTAGATCTAAGGCTGGGATCGAATCTCTCATTCACTTAAATCTCCTAAGTGAACTTTACAACAAATTTTTCCTTTTTGAAAAGTCACATCACCCTAAATATTTAAAAGTACACTTTATGACTTAAAGTCACTTTAAAAACATAATAAAGTGAAACTCACTTTTAAATCATAAAGTCACATCAAAAAGGTACTTTAATAAAAAAAACATTACTAAAGTCACTTTAAGAATATAAATGAGACTCCAAATTAATAACCCCTGCACCTAGGCACCTGATGCAGGAGTGCCACCGAGCTATCAAAAACTAACAAGTAAGATCCTTTCTTAAGTTTAGATCTCAGCTCCGTTTTGCATATAAAGTTATATTTTAAGAGATCTAGCTGAAATTATCCTCTTTTTGCAAGCATTTTAATGAAAATTCGTAGCTTGCTTTTAAGGTAGTTTCATTTGCTGTACTTTAAAGTTTCATATTCTGCAATAAAAGTGCACATCTCATTGGCTGCCCAAACAGCAAGCCAAGATCCCAAGGAAAGCTTCCTTTCCTTGATTCCTTTTTGCAACACTAGATTACCCCAACTTAACAAAATTTTACTTAAGTTTTTTTCGGTAACTAGTGTAGTGACCCAAAACACTTTCAAAGTGTGTTTGGGCACATTTGATTTGGATTGCTCGCTGTTTTTTAGCAGGTCTAACAAAAAAGAGAAGGAGACTCTGCCCAATTTCCGACTCTTGGACGAACCGGAGCTTCCCGAAAGCTTCCCCCACCACTGTGTTTTAATTCTAGCTTGTTACAAGCTTGTTGTAAGCCTTTGGATCCCAGATAACAAGGACCAAAGTGCATCAATTTTAATTTGCTGATATTGTAAATCGCTGCTAATAAAAAGGAAAGGTCCTTTCGAATAGGCTCTTTCAAGCCTATTCACCATCCCCCCTGGGGGGATTTGTGTCCGTGTTTCCTTTTTGCTTTTCTTTCCTTTTTTTTTGCAAACTAGCGTAGTTCGAATCTGCAGGATAATATACTTAAATTTATTATCAATTTCATATTCCATATTTGAGATTTCAAAGTAATCTTAATACTTACCCCACGACTTCCCGATTGACCCGAAAGGGGAAAGAGATGCATGGTAGGACTAATTAGAAAACCGGAATTGTGTATCTGTGTTTTCCTTTTCATCATTTGTTTCATCAGCTATTATAAAATTAACCCCTCCTTGATTCCCCGATTGAGATCCACTTGGATCGAAAGAGGTTCTTGGAGGGTTTTCTTTTTAACAAGAACACCCATCTCAAAATTTAATAAAATTGACAAGGCTCCGGTGTGTATGCTCTGCACTTGGCTGCGGTTCGTTCGATCAGTCAAGCTGTATCAAAAGCACTCGAGTGACTAGAATAATTAGGATTCACTCTCCCAAATTGACAAACCATCAGGTGAAAATCCAACACCTAGATCAAACCA
>LPNX010571292.1:476885-559322 GCA_001517045.1 Pseudotsuga menziesii
TATATCTTGTCATCTATGGTTGTTTATGGTTAAATTTCAAACTCCTAAGTAACTCATTCAATTTAACATCACCATACTAAGATATTTAGGCTCAGTAACTTAATAAGGTCTACTCCCCTTGGCTTCGTTAGGAGTTGAGCCTAAACGGAGGAGTCAAGAACAAGGTGACAGCCTTGACTCTAGACTTGCCCCCAAGGACACACCGAGTGGCTTGAAGATTTCTGCCACGTGACCCAGGTGTGTGAAAGGCGGCAACAATTCTCATCCCCAATACCCAAAATAGTCCTGCAAATTACCTTTCAAACCTTCGTTGCCTTCTTCTTCCCTCTTGGCTGCCTCCTAGCCACTCCTAAACACCCTCGTTGCCCTTATTACAGTCCCTAACAACCTGCTGCAAGGCCTTTTATTAACCTCGTTGCCTTAACAGCCTCCCTAACTCCCCCTTGGCAGCCATGTCCTATCCCTTTTTTTAACCTTAGTTGTCTTCCCTTCCTCTTTTTTCCCTCGGGTCTGCACCTGCTATAGCGGCAGACCACACCTCCTCTCCTTTCCTTCTCCCGAACCTATCCTTACCTCGCCTCATCCCTCAACCTTGCATCCTTCCACCATCTAAACCACTTCCCTATCCACTCCTAGGTCTCTACCTCTCCACGGGTTTGTTGTAAGTCAGCCCTAGGGCTGCTTCCATTGCCTGTATAATGTACATTCACAAGGTCTATAACAGACCGAGTTTGAAGACCTCCCCCTTCACCCTCGAGGGCTACCCTTACAGTGGCAACCCTTCTCTACAACCTTGTGCACTGATCTTCTTCACACTACCTGTACAATTGACAAACACATTCCCGTTAGTTAGTATTTTATGCATGCGAAAGTCATATTAATAATAATTTATGTGCTCAATACTGCAGACTCCTTAATGTTGTCATAAATATTTGTATGAATGATTGATACATACATGTTGTACACACAAAAAAAATTAGTGATTATTTCTTGTGATGAGATGATGACTACTGCTATTATTATTTGTTATTAAATTCATCTTATATTATTGCATTTGGAAGATATAAGTGACTTGTCTATGTTATACTAGTTTCAGATAAGGAGCACTTGTATGTTGGTCAATGTTTGTTTATCACTCACACCAATTACACATAGGAAATACTTAGTTGTATTCATGACTTATCTTGGATAAAAGCAAATACTGCAAAAATACTGGTGCTATTCCTATTTAAGCCCATAACACATTTATTTCAATCTTTGACTCCATTAGGCACTGGTCGCTAGCCCCATTTATTTTTGAGATACTCTCGTACGTCTAAGTGTCTTTTGCAGGGTACATGGGTCCCTCCCCTAGGAGGTTTCGACTTCCAAAGTAGTTTGGAACAAGTGACTAAGGTGACAGTGGTCATTTTCTCCTTCATATGATCATAGGTGACTAGCCTTGCTAGTTCATCCAGTAACACACCCCTTTTTGACACACCGTCTATGCCATCATGTTGACATCATCTCATGTTGCATGGTTCTAACAAGGTTCAAGGTAGAGGGTTAGTTGGGATTTTTCCCATCGAGATTTTAAGAATAAGAGTGTTCTTGAATTCCCCTATAAAGCTTTTGTCAATCAATTTCCATACTCCATTATTTTGTTTTGCTACTTGATTTCTACCATTTTAGCATCTTATTGACATCAACCAAGTTTTCCTTGTTATTTCAAAGGTCTTTGTTCAAATGCTTTGATTAGACTTTTTCTTCCAAATTTCTAGAATAAAATGTTTCTTAGAAAACTTTATCAAGTAATTACCCGAATAGCATGTTATGGATTGATTTTGCATACATCATGCTAACATCACCATGCATGCTATCGTCCTACAAACAAGGTTTTGGGAAATCATGTTTCTTCAAAGGTGCCCCTCAAAAACCCAACACTTATCCCCCCAATAGCCTTCAAGACTCGTCCAAGTTTGCTTGAGTTGGTTTCCCTTTGCAATCAAGCTTTAAAAAAGGTGGTTCTCCTTCAAAAACCCAATGGCTAATTCCCTAATAGCTTAGGTACTTAACAACTTTCACCTATATTCCCGATTGGGCTTTTTGGTGAAGGTTCTACAAAGTTCACAAAAAAATCGCAGTTGCTTCACATTAACTGTTGAAACAAAACACAACTATGTATTGAAAGATTCCATCTTGGTGGTTGTGTAAAAACCATGGGTAGTTGTAATCAAATTCAGCTCTCTCTCTACGACTTCAACCAGCGGCTCACAATTCCCATGCATGAATTGCAGTGTTCTTTCTCAGAAAACTTGGACATGCTTGTGAACTCTGATCACCTGCTTTGATACCAAACTTTGAGGTCTGAAGGAACGTGAAACCCTAGATAGGGTTACGTCACCGAAGACATTTGAGCTCAATAATACAACACAATAAACGATGATATTATTATGAGATAGTGCAGTACAACATTACGATGAGGGTCCTCGTTGTTATAAAGAGTTTGAGTGACCAAAACCCTAACCCTAATATGACTAAAATCCTAAGACACATAAAACCCTAACTTTTGACCTAAAATCACTAGCATGACTTTATTATAATTGTAGCCTTATATCTTAACATCGTCTAGCATTTATAACTTGTAACCTTGTGATCAAATGATCAACCATAACATTAACATTCAAGTTTCAGCATATAACATTTGTCATCAATAGACTATAACAGATAAAGTCAACCACAAAATGAAATAGACAAACATAGTCATGACCAAATAGTTGTAATATGTAGTCAATTGTTCAAAGATAGGTTCAAATTTCAAACTTAAATTGTCATATGATGTTTACAAAATAGGCCATACTAAAGAAAAAGTACTATAAAAAGACAATAAATTTACTATCTATTAAGCTTTTCTCTTGCAACAAAAAACTCCAATTTATTTTCTTGTGATCTATGAACAAGATGTGAAAGAGTAGATGGACATGGACATGACAATGGAACATGACCATGACCTACACCACCCCCCACGCAATGCTAGTGGTTGTGAAGCTAAAGGAAAAGTTGCTACATGATGGGGATGGGGATGGCATCTCTACTACATGATTGTTGTCATGAGTCCCATCATGATCAGCGAAAAGTTCAACCTCCAAGTGCTCTAAAGCTATGGCCCCATCCTCCAAATTAGCTTCCTTTAGGTTGTTGCATGTTCTATCATTCTTCGTCACCTCATAATGATGGGCCAACAACCTCAAGTTGTAGTGCACATAAACCAATATTTCTACTCGGTCTATATTCAAGCAATTTCTCTTCACAATGCAGGTGAAGTTGCAGGTGCTCCAACACCTCCCTATAGAAGTGCTAACAACCTGTGAAAGTACCCTCACTACAAATTTATGCAAATGTATGGTAAATAGTAAGCACACCATACATAATCCACCATTTGATAGGATTCAACCTATCTCAATCTTTTGCAACATGTAGATTAGCAAAGACTCCATGTTCACTAATCTATTTACTTAATTTGCTTCGTACTTGAGCACACTCGTCTTCATCAAGGACTGACTTGTCTAACGCAAACATAAACCCACTCTGTACCTCCGGATCCATGTGTGGTTTTCTCCTAACCCCACCCCCAAGTGATGGTTGGCCAACCAAGATGAAGAATAATATTTGGGTGTAAGAACATATGCGAAGGCATGGAGTGAAACATTCAAGATCTCATCTCTCTACTCAAAAATGTCTTTGATTTGGCCTAGCATGTTGTCCATCTACTCATACACCTCCCTAATCATTTGTTGAGTTGTATCTACAAACATACTCATATTAAAAATGGGCTTGGTGAAATGTAGAACATACCTAACCTGTGCCCAAAACTTACTATCAAGAACAATGTTCTCCACCTTATGAAATCCATGTCTATCAAATCTTGATGCAACCCTGTCAATCAAACTCTACCATGAAGCACTTCCGGCTATACAAACCCTTGCATCTCTTCCTTTCAAAAGGCACATGAAGGTGAGGTAATAACTAACAAATCTTATCTTTGCAAACTAAAGTAGATCCAACTTAGAGTGATTGCAAAAAATGTAATGGGCATGACTATGATTGGTAGTAAATTTTATCATTGTCTTCCCTTTCTTGTACAATGCAGTAGTCCATTGATAATCATGCTCCTTCAACTTAATAATATCATGCATCAAGAGGTTCAACGTGTGAACCAAACCCCCAAACCAAAAAATGTTAGGGTCCATATCTTCAATGATTGCTGGTGTTGCCTTACATTAGTAGCATTATCAGTAATGACTTGAATGACATTGTATGACCCAATCTCTTGAATGGTTTTAAATAAGGGGTCTACAATAATAATAATAATGGCATTGTAACGATCCGAGTAGTCGTGGGTTGAAAGGAAGACTGCACCACTAGCAAAGTCCAAACACACCAAGAATATTTATCAGTGGCCTACCCTTGAAATTTGTCCATCCATCGGATACAATGGATACCTCATATTCAGTCCAATCATTTGTAAATTGTCTAAGAGCACTATTGATTTTAGCACTTTCCTTGTCAAGTCCCATGGTTCTAGCTTTGTCAAACCCAAGAATCCTGTATTCTTGAAGGACATCGTTGATGGCTTGTACCACTTCATGCCAATAGTGTGATGTACCTAAATCAAAATCCAGGCACACCAAATCAAAAGGGATAAGAGAGACACTAATGTGATGATGGAAAACAAGGGCTACTCAAGCTCAAGAATCATTTGCACAACGTACTGGGACGATTTATGTTTCGAAATCAGCTATTGCTGAAGTCTACTCCAAGGCTACCTGGGTACACCACCATATGCAAACTATATACTTCAACTTAACACTTCCCGAAGGATAAGGGTAAAGTGGTTTCTTTGACTTTGGAAGGATTGCGGTAGCTTAGGAATGATTAGAGTGGCTCTGTACTCTGTTTTTGCAGAGTACGCAGACTGCAGAATAAGAATTACAAAGTTGGAGGGGTTTGGGAGAGGTTTGGAGGGACTTGAAGGGGAATTGGGAGATTGTGACTCCAAAGGGTAACGATTTTGAAATGAATGAAAGGGGTATCTAGGAGGGTCCAATCTCTGTAAAAACAACTTGGGATGGCTTGTACAGAGTCTCAGGATTCTCCAGCAACTTACGAAATCAGATTTGGAGTTAGGGAACTCAAGATATGATCAAAACAGTGGAGACTAGGAAGATTTTTTGGACAGCTCGCGAAGGCAGTTTTCAACCTGACTCAAACAGTACCTATGGAAAACTAATTCTCGATTTTCCAGTTGGTATGGATGCCCCTGGGTCTTAGCTACCTGCGGTATCTTACAGAATCTGCTTTGGATTAGCAGAGGTCTGGTTTTTGCTTCAAGTTCCAAAACTGGTCAGATTTTCAATGTGTTTGAGGGAAAGGGGAATTGCTAGACTTTTGGCACTTTCCAAGAAAGGCTAAGGGTCACGATTTCTGAGGGTGGCTCTGCAGATGGGACCAACAGCAGGTTTATTATCAAAAGCAAGAATTTATCAGACTTAAGGAGACACGTTCACTAGCCAAAATAGAAGGAGACTTACAAAATGACAATTTTGGACATTAGAAATAGAAGAGAGAGACCTTGGAGAAAAACTGGAGCTTTATTATTTTATATGGATCAGAATGGACCGTGTACAACAGAATGGCTACTCATAACAGAAATGATAGCAGCATCATAGAGGAATACATAGAAAGGAGAGAGAGAATGATCAATGAGCCATAAAATCCTCCCGCATAAAACAATGGTCCAACCAACGAACTACTCCACCAAAACACCTACAAGAAAACAATAGGAGTGTGTAACCATAGCACCAGGAACGCCCGATTACGTATGTAACAGATGTATGAAATGCACAAGGGCACACTAATCTCATGGTATGACCACCAACAACAAAGGGTGTGATCATACGATCTCCAACTTCAGTATTGGAGCAGAATATGGGCAGAATCTAACTAAAGCACAGTGAAAGGAACTGAATATTCCTCCCCACTTCACACCTTGGCTACTTAGATGCAGAAGGGGGCCATCACCCAACTATTGTCAAGGGGAGCATCACCCAAGACTTAGGAAGCTAAAGCTTTCCTCACATAACAAACAAGTCCATAAGCATGCATGATTTTTCCATTTTCCTTTGCCTCCTTTTATATTTGAGAAGTCTCCAATACCACAGGAAAATACCATGGGCCAATGAAAACCATGTTCCAAAATTACCTTTAGCAAATACCATGGAACACCCAAAACCATGCATTGAGTAATTATTGCTCCATTACCTTCATGAGGGCACCTTCTAACCATTTTAACTTTCATAAATGCATCCTCTAACTTCCTTAAGCATTTCCTTGTGTGCCCTTTTTTGACCCAATTACTCATTAAATGCCCAATTACTTCCATAATTACCTCTTTGACCTAATTAAGAGGGAAAAACTTCTTGAATTAATCCCCTTTGGTTATTTTTTCTCGCAAATTCAAATTAGGGTTCTCATGTGGCCAAATTATTCCATAATTATTATTTTTTTAGAACCTTGGGATAATTTAACTTAGGCAATTTAATTATTTTAGCCACCATTTTAATTTTTATGAATTTTTCCTAGGTGACCTTGGCCAATTTTCCTTAGGCCAAAATTGGGAACATGACAAATAGGGTGAGCAAAGAACAGTGAATGGTATGCCACATGCATAGAGAACTCTCAACACTTTTGCATCCACATCATTACTACAACCTAGGTCAAGGAAATCTAATATTATTTTACACCTCGATTGCACGGGCAAGAATTCATTAGCATGGGGGCATGGCAATCAACCACCAAACATTCTATTTGAGTCTAAGGTCTCAAATTCAACCTTTGATTTTTTTGAATTTGTTTTGTGCTTCCTCTTCTTCCCTAATGTATTTTTTTCTACCCTTTGTTGGCACTTTATTGCAGGTTTTGACTCCTATACTCTTATTTTCATCACATGGCATAATCCCATAGAGATGTCGCCTCACATGAGTATATGAACCTCTGTAATTTGTTACACTAGGGGCATGTAAATTTAGTTGTTGTGCCCCCTTTCCCCTTGTCACCCCTTAAGTTGCACAAGGTTTATTCAATGCGTAAAGATGTTGATAAGCCAAAAGAGGTCCAATGTATGGCTTGTCTAAGAAAATTTTGCAATGCATCATCATTGTATCAGTTGGCTACGGTTATATTGTAAAAATGATGTAATTGGGATGTTCCTTGTATGTAAAGGGCCAATTATAATCCCTAATTAGCTCAATTGTGATGGTTGCACCAAGGCAAGTGACTCTTGAGTGTTTCTTTCACTAAAGAAAATGTACATCTTTATGTTGTAAATTTTCTGACGTTTATGCACTCATAAAATCCTCCAAAACGGGAGCACTCCTAGCTGGATCTACCATATGTCCTTGAGCATTTAAGCCCAACAGTCATTGTTATGTATCACATATCATGTATTGAGTCACCATGGACACTTATATAATGTCAGTTTGAGTCTAGAAGTCCTAGAGGTCCCTCTTGCACATGGTTAGATGATAATTAAAGTGGGTTTGTGGTTAGAACTAAGTTAAAAAGCTTAGAAGTGCCTTTCCCTAGCTCTTTGGGTTTAATTATCTAATTTCTCATCAACTTTATAAGTCAAAGTTTCCCCTTTCTCATGTGAGACCCTCAACATAATTTTATGAACTCTCACGCTATGGTGCTGGGAGCGAGGAGCGAGAGCAGAGCAAAAAGCGAAATTTTCAAAAGCTCATGTTTCAAGTGTTTCAAGAGTGCCTTTTATATATTATGTATTTTAATATATTTTTATGGATCTATATCTGAAAAACATGTAGGATGTTGAATTAGCTATAGAAAACATGGATTAAACCATATAACATCAATCATCTAGTAGTTATAACTTATAACATTGTCATCAAATGATCAACCATAACAACTTTCATAGGAGATTGCCAAAGAAGGAAGCTACCATAACATTGTCATCAATGATCAACCTAGTATAGGAGAGGTAGGGAGAGCCTCGAGAGCATGCTCAAAAAAGTGGGAGCGTTTTGGGAGCGAGATTCGGGAGCAGAAGTGGGGGGGCACTCCCTCATAGCAGAGGTCTCACGTATTCCCATGCAGTCTACCTAACACCTTCCTAGCCTAGTGCCCCATTGTTTATCCCCTCCATTTCATGTGTTTGAGCCTTCTAGAGGCCCTTCTAGACTCATAACCCCATACACTCATCTCCAAAGGCAAAACTGTCCCTCCAAAACTCACACGTGTGAGTCGTACCCTCTTCTCTTCCACACATGTGAGTCATTTTTCCCCTCAAGCAAAGTCGTTGGACCCTCTTTTGACTTGTTTGACCCTCTCCTAACCGTTGGTGAATGGTTTAAGGGGGTTCCAAGCCTCCTAAGGACCACACATGCAAATTTTCCTCTAGAATCTTCTCTTGGACCAAATTGTCCCTCACTTGAACCAATTTGTCCCCTTTAAGTGAGGCACCCTTCCTCTTTTGATTTGTCTAAGGTCTTTTTTGACCATTTACTATCTTTTTAAATCATTTTACCATGTCAAGAGGATTTTAGTTAGGGTTCAAGTCTTTCTAGAATAGATTTAAGGTTGGAGTCATAAAAATAAGTGTTTAATGAGAAGAGGTTAAGTCTCTCATCCTATATAATGAGAACTCTCTCAATTGTGTTATTGGTTGCTGCTCCACAAAAGCTATCTTTGTACATTAGAAGAGTCTTCTTAATAATATCATCTTTGGCTTTGGAAATAAAGGGTTGAAGTTATCTTGTTGATGTGTGGCATTTCTCTTGCTATTGTGCTTATCTATTGGAGGTAATTTTGATAGCATTGTTCATTTGTTTCTAATCTTTGGGCCATTGAAAGGATAGTACTATCTAGTTGAATTGAGCTTATGGTAAGTTTGGCTCTATCTTAAGTTCAATCATCATTGCACATTAAAGGGAATTATTTTTTGCATTGTTCTTCATTCGAATGGTGCAATACTAACCCCTTTATGTAGGGTACACCCAATAAAGGAAGTAAAAGAGGGAGTCTCTAACCCCTTTATGTAGAGTACACCCAATAAAGGAAGTAAAAGAGGGAGTTTCTCTTTCCCTTTGTGACAGCAATTAAACCCCCCAATACATCTATAGAGGTAGGGTTAGCCTAGAGCAATCTTATTTTGTAGGTGATATTTTGAGCAATGCCCTCTAAGTAACTCTAAGGTGACTCCATTTGCCCTAGTACTTGGCACTAACCACTTCTTGCAACTATACATTAAAATATAAAAATAAATATTGTTCTTTCTTTTTGTTCTGTTTCTTTAATGAAATCTAACAACCCTAAAGTTAAATCTCTGTAGATTTCAGATAGTTCTATTTGGTTTTATTGAAATCTAAAGCTTAGATCTAGCTAAATCTGATTTTTTGTCTTCAATACATCTTAAAATTCAGATTTAATGGTTACTCATTTATTTATGCCTTGGAATATCTTTTATTTGAGTGACTAACTTAATTTACAAATCTGGAAATTACTTTTGGGGTTTTATCTTGTATTTTCATATTTGTTTTCCAAGTCTCCAGAAGAAGACTTGTAGATCTGATTTGTTTACATGGATATCTTTAATATTCATATTTATGTAGTTGCTTATCATATTTTACAAGTTCTTATTCATTTTATTGGGGTAACTACCAAATTTTTACAATCTTGAATTTCTGCATAATTGTGCATAAACCAAATTTAGTAACTTATAAAAATCTAATTGTTAAAGCATTTATTCTCCGAGTTATAAAGATAAATTTCTGCATTTTATTCCAGCAAGTTATATCTTTTATAATGCAGAATTTAGTTAAGTAAAAGGCCTACTTTTCAAGCATATCTTTTAGCATTTACTTAGCTTGTTAATTCTGGAGGTTGCACTTAAACTTTTGCATTTATTTCATTTCCATATTTTGTCTTTCTCTTGTAAAGTCACACACTAATAATTAATCAAGTGCAAGAGGAAATAATAGTGGTTTTAACCACTAACCTTGTAATATACCAAATTGTTGTATATGGATGTTGAATAGGTTTTGCAGTGATAGTTGCAAAATTTTGCATTCCCAACCCGGTTTCAAGTTTTGGTTTTTCACATGAAGTTTAATGCCCAAACCCGATAACTGTAAAATCACTTTACATGCATGAAAATTAATTTTTCTTGAAACACATGGAAATTTTTCAAACTTTAAACAACTTAGTAAATTATAGGACAGCCAAACCACAACTTTAAATAAAGTGATCTTTTACCAACTTGGTCCAAGATAAAACCCCGAAGCAAAAACCTGTTCAAAGAGAGATTTTTATTATTTGAGAGAAATTTACAAAACAAGACAGCAGTACTTATCTCCCTTTTTCATCTCAAAAAACGTGCCAGAGTCTCACTGACAGCCTGCTGTACGGACAGCATTAATTCCAGTGCTGTACGATCTCACACGTGCGACTGCACACCCTCATTAACTATTGTACGACCCTCGAAATTCATGCCAGCTGATACAGGAATTTTCTGCCTTGAAAATCGTGCTTGTCTGCCTCGAATTTAGTGCCTGTACGGCCTGTCTGATTTCTGTCTCGAAATCTGTGTTGTACATCATGCCTCGAAATGTGTGCCAAGTACAGAAATTTTCAGTCTTGGAATTTGTGCTCTCCAGCTGTATGATTTGTCTAGAAATAATGCCCTTCATCTTGATTTCATACTGTAAGTCAGCCTTTAAAGAAATTCTCAAGGGTTTCTTCTCTCTTCTTTGTCCTCTCAACCATAGTTTTAAAAATCGGAATCGGTCGAGGGTCAACTCCGAATCGGAATCAGAATCGGTAATGAATCAGTCATAAATCAGTCGATTTGAATTTAATGAATCGGCTTACTAAAAAATACATAAAATATTTAAATTTTAAAGAAAAACATCATTTTCAAGATTTTAATCCATGATTTCAAAGCTTTAGAGATAAAATATCCGAAGTCTACTCATGTATATACCATATAAGTGTTAATATCTCAAAATGGCACAAAGTGTAATGTGCAATACATATCTAGCAGACTGGAAATGGAACAAAATACATAATCCATGAGGCCTATAGGCCCTAGGGTATATGGCTTGTAGAGTCCAAAAAATGACATGCTACATAGTTAGCTACATAAGTGACTATTGCACAGTCCACTGTTCAAGTTCCACAGTTTGTTCAAAGTTCAAACTTCACGGTTTAGTGTTCTGACTCCTGAGTTCACCGACCGCTAACTCTCCAAGGTTCTAGGCTTCCATGATGCCAACAAGTTAACAACACATGGAATTGAAGGTTGGGGGGTCAGGGGTAGTCACTAAAGAGGTCATAGGTTGGGTTAGGTAATTTAGGTTAGGAAAAAAATTTAAAACGAAAAAAAACATTAAAAAAACCTTGATTTTGGAGTGCACAAATCTTCACAAAAATCGGCCAATTTTTGTCATGAATGGGCCGAGCAAACCGATTCAATACCGAACCGGCCGATTTATTGTCCAAACCGGTCGATTCGATATCAAACCGGTCGCCAATCCGATTTGCTCACCGGTTTGACTCGATTAGCCCTTAAATCGGTGAATCGGTCGATTTTGAAACCGGTTCGGCCGATTTTTAAAACTATGCTCTCAACTTCTCTTCTCTTCTCTCTTGCTCTCCAAATCTCTTGGTCACAATGAAATGTGAAATGAATACATTTCCCTAGTTTTGTTTGAGGTAACCACCTCTTTTAATCCAATGGCTAGGATTAAAAGTTAACTTGATTGTTAAAGAAATGTAACTTCGGAAAATATTCTATTGTACCTTTCATTGTATTATTATTATTCCTCCTTTCGGAGATGTTATTCCTCCTTCGAAGATGTCATTGATGTACTTGGTCAGGTAAAAGTCTTGAGGTAAAACCTCTGTTGTAAGTCAGGTCAATAGCACCCACAAAAGTATTTTATAAATGTTGTTTTGAGTCTCGCTAGGTAAGTCAGCCCTGGTTGAAGAGACAAGTCGACCCTGTTGGGTTATTAGGTCAGTCACCTGATGAGTATAAATAGATGAGGCGCCTCCCTCATTTGGACACACTCAACACCAAAGCAAGTTCGCTAAAGAGAGAAGAAGCAGTCCATCTGGAAGAGAGGAAGCAGCTAGTCTTATTCTTGGGGTCTTACACTATACTTGGTTGGATTCTATAGCAAGGAAGTTTTGTTGGGTTTTCTCCCCCACGATGGTTTCCCGGGATAAATCTTTGTGTTCTCTTTGTGCTACTGTGCTTATCATTCTTTCGGTGATCCTTTTTTTTGGCATAAAACCATTAAAATTATAACATGGTATCAAAGCCAACCTGAAAGAAGTCATTGTGCAGCAACTTATCCAGCAGTTCAACAAGCTAGGGCTTACTATTTCGAGCAACTCCCTCCACAGATCAATTGAAAAAGGAGGACCAACTAACTCGCCCTAGGAGGTCGCATCTTTCTACCGAAACAGTTTTCAGTTCTATGGATTTTCAATTTTTGACCTACCACTGTTGTCGGGGAAACTAGGGCATCAAGTATTTTGCAGTTTGTCCATAGATTCGGAAAAAGGAGGACACTAGTCAACTCGCCTAGAGGAGGCGCATCTTTTCCTCCATTCAAATCTACAAGTGACCTCAGTTGAAATATTAGGGTTTTCTTGTCAAACCATAAGTTACCTGAAGCAGGTTCCAAAAACAGTCTTCTTATTGGTAAGTTTTACTTCCTATATTTCCATTTGAGGTTCTCATTTATTAAAGATGACAAACAGTACCAAGCTTGATGAAAAGCTTAAAGGAGCTAAGAATTTCAAAGCAATGAAGCATGTAAGTATAGAGTCATGCTCATCCTTGAAGAACATGACCTAGAAGGCTACATCAAAGAGGAAGTCCAAGAACTAGAAGGAGATGAGGCAAAAGCAAAGCACAAGAAGGATATGATCAAGGCTAAGAGGATCATAGTTGATTCCATCAAGGATCATTTGATCCCTCAAGTATCTTCAAAGAAGACTCCAAAGGAAATGTTCGATGCACTGTCCAGTTTATTTAAAGGAAAGAATAATCTTGAGAAATCAACTCAAGGGTGTAAAGATACAAAAGGTAGAGACTATGCAGTCATACTTCACAAGAGTATCACAAATCAAAGAACAGTTGGAAGTTATTGGTGACATGGTAGAAGAAGCAGAAATTGTGATGACCACCTTGAATAGTCTTCCAAGGGAGTGGGAATCCTTCATTAGAGGAATATGTGCTAGAAGAAAGTTGACCAAGCTTAGTAGATTATGGGAAGAATACGTTCAAGAAGAAGGAAGGATAGCAAACAGAGAAGAAAAATTAAATGACGATGAAGATCAAGCTTTGGCAGCTCATACAAAGAAAGGAAAGAACAAGAGAAATGATCGTGATCAATCTCCTAGAAGAACTCAAAGATTTCAAAGGAACACAAGGCCTAAAAGGGATTTCTCATCCTTTGAATGTTTCACCTGTCACAAGATGGGACACATTGCAAGAAATTGTCCCCTAGAACAATTCAAGAAGAGAAACAAGAGGTTCCATGCCCATATAGTCGAAGATGATGACCCAGTTGAAGAGAAGGCCAATGAAGATGAAGACTCCAGTGAAGAATGTCTTAATTTCAACCCTCACAAGTTCAATCTCACATGGAAGTAACACTTGGCTCGTGGACAGTGGTGCTTCCAAGCACATGATGGGTTATAAAGACTCTCTCTCATGTCTTGTTCAAAAAGACTCACCACACAATGTGAAGCTTGGAGATGATTATCAGTATCCCATTAAAGGAATGGAAGAAGCCTCTTATAAGTTGGATTCCGGAAAGTCCATGAAGATGAAGAAAGTCTTATATGTCCCGGGTTTGAAAAAAGAATCTCCTTTCTATCTCAGGCTTAGATAAGAAAGATTCCAGAGTTAATTTTGTAGATGGAGAAGTCCTCATGTGGCCAAAAGGAAAGACAATAGATGATGCAGTTGTGATTGGAATTGAAGAAGGAGGACTCTACAAATCCAAGCGACATTCAGATTCATCCCTAATAGCTAGTACCATAAGTCCATGTGAGTTATGGCATAGAAGACTTGCTCATGTAAATTACAAAGCATTGCCAATCGTGAGCAAGGTAGTAACAGGTTTACCAACGATCCAAATTGATCATGAAGGAGTTTGCAAGGGATGTGCACAAGGGAAGAATACCAAGAACCCATTTCCAAGCATCAACAGTAATGCGAAAGGGATCTTGGACATTGTTCACTCAGATGTATGTGGTCCAATGTCAACTACTTCTCTAAGCAGGTATGTTTACTATGTTTCCTTTATTGATGACTATTCCCGCAAGACTTGGATTTACTTCTTGAAGAAGAAAGATGAGGTATTTGAAAAGTTCAAAGAATTCAAGGCCCTTGTAGAGAATCTCTCTGAAAAGAAGATCAAGACCTTGAGATCAGACAATGGAGGAGAATTCACTTCAAATGAATTCAAGGATTTATGTAAAGAAGTTGGGATTAAGTGGGAGCTCACCACCCCATATAATCCTCAATAGAATGGAGTGGCAAAAAGTAAGAATATATCCATCATGGAAGCAGTAAAAGCCATGATCCACCATCAGGATCTACCTATGCATTTATGGGATGAAACAGCCAAGACCGCAGTTTATGTACAAAACATAATCTCCCATAGTGCCCTTGGGAACAAGACTCCAGAAGAAATGTTTACCGATGAGAAGCCCGAAGTCATCCACTTGAAGATATTTGGTTTTCCTGTATACATACATGTTCCCAAGGAGAAAAGATCAAAGTTGGACCCTTCAGGAAAGAAGGGGATATTTGCTGGTTACAGTGATCAGTTGAAAGCTTACAAAGTCTACATCCCAGGTTACCGTCAAATTGAGATCAGCAAAGATGTTACATTTGATGAGGATACAGCTTTCAAAAAGTCCAAAAAGAACTATGCAGATGAGGATCATGAAGAAAAGCATGAAGCTCCTAGAGTTGCAGAGACCAGCAGATTACCAGTTCAAAATGGTGAAGAAGAGCATATACTAGAAGACTATGGCATGGCAGAGCCTCAAAGACCTATGGAGTCACCTCATGAGATGATATCACGAAAAAGAAGACCAGCTTGGGCTCGTGAGATAATTCAGGATGCAGAAAAGTATGGGGCTCCAAAAGGAACCTTCAGAGAAAGCAAGAGACTAAGGCCATACTCCAGCTATGTGGCCTTGATGTGCAACCTTGTTGATGAAGAACCTACCTGTTTTGAAGAAGCAACAAAGAAGAAGGAATAGATGGATGCCATGATCGAAGAATACCGGTCTATCGTAAAGAATGATATTTGGCATGTGGTGCCAAGACCGAAAGATAAATCGACAATCTCCTCGAAGTGGATCTTCAAGACAAAGCATTCAGCAGATGGCAATATTGAAAAATACAAGGCAAGGTTTGTAGCTCGAGGGTTCTCTCAAAAGGAAGGAATTGATTATGAAGAGACTTTCGCCCCAGTAGCAAGATACACTTTAATCAGAACTATCATTGCCTTGGCAGCCAAGATGAGATGGAAGTTACACCAGATGAACGTAAAGAGGACTTTCCTTATTGGTGTGATAGAAGAGGAAGTATACATTGAACAACCACAAGGCTTTGAAACACATGATAGAAAGACTCATGTATGCAAATTGAAGAAAGAATTGTATGGGTTGAAGCAAGCACCCAAAGCGTGGTATGGAAGGATTGATGGCTTCCTTATGAGTTTGGGCTTTACCAAAAGTAAAGCAGATTCCAACCTTTACTATAAGGTTGTAGATGATGGTTTTCTGATATTATTGCTATATGTAGATGATCTATTTTTTATGGGAGAAGAGAATCTCATCAGTGAATGTAAGAAGACGCTTGCTGCAGAGTTCGAGATGAAAGACCTTGGCATGATGCATTGCTTCCTAGGTCTCGAAGCATGGAAGTTCCCATATTAGATTTTCCTAAATCAAGGATAATATGTTATTGAGATCCTAGATAGATTTGGGATGATGGATTGCAAAGCAATGAATACTCCGATGGTGACAAACTTGAAGCTTTTGAATGATGATTCCTCTGAGACAGTAGATGTTACACTATATAGATAGATCATTGGTTCACTAATGTATCTGACAAATACGAGACCAGATATATGTTTTGTTGTGAACACCTTGAGTCAGTATATGGTGGAGCCCGACATGTTCACTTAGTTGCAGCAAAACATGTGATGAGGTACCTAAAGGGTACATTGGATTGTGGTCTTAGATATGCAGCCGATAGTGAGATCAAATTACACAGTTATATAGACTTAGATTGGGCAGGCAATGTTGAAGACAGGAAGAGTGAAGACAGGAAGAGTACTTCAAGATGTTGTTTCAATTTGGGATCAGGTGTGATCTCATGGCTCAGTAAGAAGCAAACCAGTGTTGCTCTCAGTATAGCACAGGATGAATATATTGCACCATGTTCAGCCTATAGCGAAGAAGTATGTATGGCTTAGCAAGTTGTTGACAGGATTATTCGATACCGAGATGGATGTGACTGATATCTACTACGATAACCAAAGTTGCATCAAGCTGTCAAAAAACCCGGTGTTCCACAACAAATCAAAGCATATAGAAATCAAGTACCACTACATATGGGATATGGTGCAGAGGGGAGTTGTACAGCTCCAGTGTGTTCCTACAGAGGAACAAGTTGCTGATGTGTTGGCATCTGTCTCGTATAAAGTTTGAATACTTTCGAGACAAGCTTGGTTTAGTCCGAAAGGAGGGTCTGTCTCGTATAAAGTTTTAATACTTTCGAGACAAGCTTGGTTTAGTCCGAAAGGACCTCCCTTGCAAGAGGGAGTGATGATGATGATGTGGTTTCTTGTAGCAATGGTGCGGTAGCTTGGTCTAGGATTGGTATGTCAACCTGACAAGGCCTGGTTGATCCCAATGGGATTGGTATGTCAGTGTTGACATGGCCTGGTTGATCCTAGGGGGATTGGTATGTCTGACAAGGCTTGGTTGGTCCGAAAGGATTAGTGAGTCAGACAAGGCATGTTTGATCCCCATGTAGGTTGGTATGTCTGACTAAGCTTGGTTGGTCCAAAAGGATTAGTAAGTCAGACAAGGCCTATTCAATCTACCAGAGTGCCCACCATAGTGTTGCTTCAGATGATGATGATGATGATCCAACATTTTCATGTTGATGATGATGATGATGTTCCAACACTCATGTTGATGATGATGTTGTTTTAGCATTTTCATGTTGATGATGATGATGATGTTCCAGCATTCACATGTGGATGATGTTCCCGTATCTACATGTTGATGATGAGGATGGTGTTCCACCATTCACATGTTGATGATGATGTTCCAGCACTAACATGCTGATGATGATGATGTTCTAGTATTCACATACTGATGATGATGCTCATGTTGATGATGATGATGATGTTCCATGCCGATGATGATGATGATAGTCCATGATGATGTTTCATGGTGATGTTGATGATGCTCTATGCCGATGTTGATGTTCTTGACATGCGATGTTGTTGTTCCAAAACTTCCCATGACATATATATCCACCAGTGAGTTGTACAATTGTTGTTGTTGTTGTTGTTGATGTTGTAGAATACCTTCCTTGTTAAGAGGGAGTGTTAAAGAAATGTAACTCTGAAAGATATTTTATTCTACCTTTTATTGTATTATTATTATTCCTCCTTCAGAGATGTCATTGATGTACTTGATCATGTAAAACTCTTGAGGTAAAACCTTTGTTGTAAATCGCGTCAACAGCAACCCTGGTTGAAGAGACAAGTCGGTCCGGTTGGGTTATTAGGTCACTCACTTGATGAGTATAAAATTTAAATAGATGAGGCGTGTCCCTTATTTGGACACACTCAACACTTAAGCAAGTTCGCTAGAGAGAGAAGCAGTCCATCTGAGAGAGAGGAAGCAACTAGACTTATTCTTGGGGTCTTATACTATACTTGGTTGGATTCTATGTCAAGGAAGTTTTGTTGGGTTTTCTCCCCCACAAGGGTTTCCTAGGATAAATCTTTGTGTTCTCTTTGTGCCACTATGCTTGTCATTCTTTCAGTAATCCTTTTGTTTTTGGCATAAAACCATTAAGATTCTAACATTGATGAGATCTAGGGTACTCATTTATTGCTCACCTTCTTCTCATTAAATGAATTTAATGCACATCATTTAAATGATTACTGAGCATTTTAAGTATTTCACCCAACTTTTAATTTCTCATAAAGTCAATTTAATTCAAAACTCAAACCTTTTTTATAAAGAGACTTTATAAAAATAAAGTACTTCTCACTTTATAAAGTACTAGGGACCACATTTAATGTTGTTGTCCACCCCAAGGCATCACAAGGTGAACAACACTTTCCTTGGTACTTTTTCAACAATAGTTGGTCTTTAAATTCAAGTGTTTATTGGACTATTTGGCCAATAGTCAGTTTGCATGAAAATAATAAAGTTGCATGCTATTGCATGTCCCTGAGAAACAATATAAATCAGATCTATAATGTAAATGTGATCAAAATCAAAGCATGAACATACCACTGAGATGTACAGAAGTAGGCCAAGCCAATAAAGCATACATGAAGGTCATGCACCCACTCTAGGTTAGCAGGATTGTAGCCTCTCCTTGAATCAATTTGCCCATGCAAGGTTGACACCCTCCTCTTGTGCCAAATCAATAGATACAACTCCAAATAGGCTAGAATGAATCCCAAGAAGCAGTGATGCAATCAATAACGATTCGCCCAATGGATGATATGAATAATAGCACCTCCAATATGCAGATGAATGCGTCTCTACTGATATAATATGGAAGAATGTGCCCTTCAATGTTGGAGGATGAAGAATGCGCCCTTCATAAGTTGATCAATCAATACACACTTGTAGACTGGTTCCCAATGCACCTCAATGAAAGAAATAAGGAAGATATCTTCAATGATAACCAGATAATATGTCTTCCCATAATAAATCCACTATACGCCCTCACTACGTAAGAAACGTGCCCTCAATATGGAAGAGAGATGTGCCCTTCTAAATCCTTCAGCTGCCTGGAAGCCCTCGAATCCCTGCAAAGACTGATGAAGATGTTGTCGAATTGAAGTATATTGATAGACATGGATAATATATCCCCGGAATTGACTATGGTGGATAGATTTAGCCACCGAACTCAATTGTTGGCTAAGGAACTCACCCTCAACCCTAAACATCTCTCAGAGCTCTCAAACTAATTCCCAGTTATGAATAATAACAATGGATACCCTAAAAGTCAATTTGCTCATTTTTTATTCATTTTTACCTATGGATGACATATGCAACATACCTTATGCATGCATGCACCTTTAATGACGCATGCACATGCAACTTTGCATTAGGCCTCGTATGCCACGTATGTCACTTGCTCCTGCTTAAGTGGTCCTCTTTATCTGCTAATGTTGTACTTTTATCCCATGTGGCATCGGTCATTAGTTAATTTCTTGCTTGTCAAAAATGGAACATTACAAACCCTTTGAGTTTAATCACTAAGCAACATAATTTAATTGTTGGCTTGTTCTATGTTCCTTATAATTTACCTTACAATTGGATTCATTATAAGAGGTGGTTATCTCTAGCATCAAATCCAATTAAGATTGTGTCAAGTTATTTTATCATTTATTATCGGTTTAGTTTCATTGGATGATTAAGCTATATCTCTAAGAAACAATTTGATAGCAGTAAAATCGTAACCTCCAGATTTGTGTGGACCTACGAGACCCTCCATCCCACGAGATCTCAAGGGCATGACAAGGCCAAAACACCCCTCCCCTTGAAACTGACAAGACCCCTCAGACCTCAACAATGGGCTACCTCCCCTCGACGACAGCATAGTGAATGACCCATGTCTTCCACCAACTATTCCTCTAGACAACATACTATATTGAGTTTCCTTCATTTGGTCTTGGATGTTAGGAGAGATAAGTCTATTCCATAATATGTTGAGTTTTGTAACTCAGGATGTCCTCCATGTGGTTCTGCCTAACATGGAGGGGCATCATCAGTATAGGCAGTAGGTTGGAGTGTGAGATGCACTTCAACAAGCTGTCATGCCTCCAGTGACTGGAGACATGCAGTGTTTCAGTTACTTTTTTAGTTAGATGTATGTGTGCAGTGATGCACCAGTTTATGATGGGTGAGATGCATGACTCATGTGCATGAGAGATGCATGTGCATGTGCATGGTGGCATGGTATGCATGGACGTGTGCATGGAGGTGTTCAAGTGCATGGAGGTGGCATGCATGCAGTTTACACTGTTTTGATGCATAGTTTTTAACACACTAGTGAAATTTTGCATGCAAGTCAAAATTAGGGTTTTGAGCCCTAATCTCACCGAATGTTTATAAAAGGACATTCCGTAGACAGAATTTAGTGTTGCTAATGAGAGTCAAGTGATCAGAGTAGGTGAACGATTCAGTTGAGCAAAGGAGGGCATATCGATCTGAGATAGCTGGGGCGCATTCCTACAAGAGAGTGAGGACAGTTCTTCTGAGACTAAGGAGGGTTCTCATTCTGATAGTGAGAGAGAGTTTATTTTGTTGATATCCTTCAAAGATTGAGGGGCAGTGTAGTTAAGACATCTTGCAGCAGTAGAGGGGCGCAGCTACACCACACATGTGAAAGCAGCCGCACACATGTTGGGGTCAGAGGGCTAAGTTGAGGCAGTGTATCCTTCATCAGTTATTGAGGAGGGCTTGCGGAGACCGTAGTCACAAGTTGACTTAGGCAGAGATAGTTGGGGCATGCTTCTGAGCAAAGAGGGCGCAGTTGTACAGCTAGGGGTGTCATTCAAAGTTTGAGGGCACGGATCTTCTTCAAACAGAGCAGTACTAAGAGGAGGGGCAAGGGAAGCAGCCCTTCAGAGGTTAGAGTGATTGTACAGCTTCCAGAGATTGGCAGTAACAGTGTTCAAAGTTTCAGAGTGAGAGCATACAGCTGGGGGCGGATTTTTCAAGAGCAACAGCTACAATTGTTGCAGATCTAGGGCTTTGGCCCGTTAGGTTCTTTTTTTGTTTCTCTGAATACCGATTGGACTCTTTATCTATTATTTTGCTCAAGCTCGAGAAAGAAGAAAGCCCCATAAATGTTGGTTTTCACCATTGGGGTTTCCAGGGTAAAAATATGTCTTAATGTGTGTGATTGCTATAAATATTAGAAGTTGTAGATATCTCATGTGTTATTTATTATAAGCTTGTTTATATGCTTATCTAGAATTTGAGATTAAGTTTTATTTAACTCTGGGATTAGAGAGATCTATAGCCGTGTTGAGATCTAGTTTTCCAAAGCAAGTAGTGACCTCTAGAAAAATTTGCATAATAGACCTACTTCATTACTACTAAATCTTCTTGCTCATGGATTCTTTTACTCTTGTACATCTCCACCCTTGTATGGTCTCCAATGCACGAGGTCAAGGTTCCTCATGTTTTCCATGACCTACTATAGATTTCATACACCATTCTACTTTACTTTCCTTCCTTCTACTTTTTATAGGAGGTCGTTTGGTACTCCCCCTTTGAAATAACATATTTGTACTTCACAATCCCATTAACCTACTTTATGGTCATTAGTTGGACATTAATAAAACTATCTTATTTATAACTTAAGTAATCATCCTCGAACCTATTAGAAGCTCTCTAGGGTTTTACATTAGACCTTGTCATGCGCCTTGGACTCATTACTAATTCATATTCCTCATTGTTAAATCTTTGTAAATTGATAATAAGTCTTGTTTATGCTCCTTGGCTTACATTGTTACATATTTGAATCTAGTTTACTGTATTGCTTATTAAGTTATTCATTAAGTGGATTCACTAGTTAATCTTGACTCTTGAGAACATATATTGTTATTGTTATATATCTTATGTGTTTAAGCTCATTTCATTGAGTGCATGTTACTTCAATAATTACATAAATACATTGTACTTAGTTAGTCTAGACCACTCTAGTTTATAAATATTCCATCTAGATTTTAAATAATCAATCCATTAGGGACACCCCCTAGGCTTTGTAGATAAAAGTTTTAGGCCTGAAGTGAGAGGTTGTGAGTATTGAGGTGACAATTACACCCAAGCTTTGTTGCCATCTAGGTTGTGCTAGTGGGTTGAGACTTTTCCCACTCACGTATAGGTTTGGCGGTAACATTTTTGGTGTCATTTGTTTCTTGGAAAATCATCAATCTAAGAATTTATTCCCTTTTGAGAATATTGATGAACTTACATGTCAATTCGGATCTATCAAAGTTCCTTTGGCGACTCCACAAAATAATAATAATAATAATAAAAGATATCCTACAAGAAGGAATAATCAAGGAATAATTCAATTCATTCCTGAACTTGGAATGAACTTGAGCAAGTATGTAGATAAACAAACTGGAGATATGGAACAAGTGGGGAGAAGAGATGTCACACAAATAACAAACACCTTACACCTTGCCAACATGTTGTGTTGTCAACAACTAGTGCCAAAATAAAACCTACCAAGGACCAATCCCCTTTAAGCATCACACCACCCACTTGGCAAAAGAATGCTCCCATGGGTGGCAACATCAATTAACCCTAGCCCCCCAATCCTTGGGCATGATACACGTCCCTTGGGACTATTGAAAGAATCATCTCTACACCATACTTCAACTGCAAGTAAGACCACAAGATTTGCTCCAAACAACGCAATTGAGGTCACCTTGGCAACCAACGAGATACATAGTAGAAGTGAGAAGCCTAAAAAATCCTCCCATAGCCTGTCAATTTCCCAACAAACAGAAGGTCCTTATACTACCAAACATGAAGCTTACTTTGAAGCAATTGAAGACACCAATCCCACATAACAACAAGAAAAAGCTCCACTCCACAAGGTCGTATACTTTATTTTCTCTATCTTCCTGCTACTTGCTCTTAATTGGCACCTTCTTGTTATCGTTTTCATAGATACCATTATCGCAAGGGAAATATGTAGTATATGGATTTCACACTTTCCACTTCCCTACTCAAAGCTAGAAAATGACATCAAGCCTCCCATAGTCCATGACAATTTACCGTGTCATCAACAATGTTTTAAAAGTCAAAACCAAACTTAGAATCAACCAAGGGTCAAACCAAAATTGGATTAGAATTGGATTGGAATCAATCGACGACTATATGTCTGAACTAACTTACTAAAAATACATAAAATATCAAACTTTTAATATGTATGTATGTACATCAATGTAAATTACTAAATCCAAACCATTATAAACTTCTTGTCGAGGGGCATTTAGGGTTTTTTTGTAGTTTTTATTTTGCTTTAATGTTCCCTTCGTTATTGCATGTGGGAAGTTCAGTATGTCATCCTTTAGGGTCAAACCAATGAAAATGGTCAATTTTAGTTCCACATCCATCTTTTAAAACACCAATCAATTCTAGTTCCAATTCAATCAATTTTTAAAACAATAGTTGGTTTCAATTTTGGTTCAACGGGTTTTCAAAAAACTAGCCAATGATCCTTCCTCGTGTTGCCCCTTGTTTAGGCCCTAGATGTGTGAATGCCTTTTCCCCATTTGATGTCCAGTATCTAGACAAGGTCCCTTGGTCTCTTTGCCTTGTCATTTGATCTTGTTTATGCTCTTTTGGGCTCTTAACTAGACATACTCTTTCTACTTGGATCAGTGTTGGTGCCTAAGTTTTGGATCAGTTAAAAGCAGTTGCACGCCACAAAGATAATTACACTACGCGCCAAGTTCAATTAGCAATTGTGCGCCACAAAAAGTTTTGCAGTTTCGTACATCAACCTATATAAGGCCCATTTTGTAAAGGATTAGAGGTTCGACAATAGTAGTTGTTAGTTAAGGAATCTATTGTTGGTTATGAGTTTTGACTCCAGATAGTTGTTGAATTTTTTATCTATTTCTAGATCTTGACAACTATTTCACAATGATTTTTGACTCCAGATAGTTGTTGAATTTTTTATCTATTTCTAGATCTTGACAACTATTTCACAATGATTTCAAACATTCATTTCATCACACAGTTTTCATTAAATAATTGCACACTAAAAATTTCAACTTAAATTGCAGTGGAAACAAAAGATCATAGAATCACAACCATGCACAATAGACACAAGAATTTTACCCTGGGAAACCCAATAAGGGAGAAAACCCAACCAACTTTTCTTAGAAGAAATCAATCCAATTCAAGTACATTACCATTCCTGAAGAGAAACCCTAGCACATAAAATTCATCCTCTTTTCATGAGGAAACCCTAGCCACAAGAGAGTGTGACCTTCACAAATAAACCCTAGATAGGGAAAGCGAACCTCTAGTGAAGATAAGAACCGTAGTAGCATAATTCGAGTACGAATACGGATACGAATATGATTCGATACGGAAAAAATACGTAACAAAAAAATCCAATACGAATAAAATACGAAAGTAGACCTCTTACATAAAATATTTTTAATTAAATATACAACAAAATGTATAACATTTATATATAGTTAAGCATATACAATATTTTTAATGAAATATTAAATATCAATCATTCAATTTAAAACTTGAAAAAAAAAACATTTTTTAAACATATTTTATATAACCAAAATTACTCTTGAATAAAACAAAAATATAATGCACTTAGTGTAAGAGAGAAAACTCTTAGTTATTAATTATTTTAAGAACAGAGTAAATAAGTATTTACCACTACTTACATTTGGAATTAATTAATTAATGTTTAAATTGTGTTAGGGTTAACCTTGAATCAAGAATGAGCAAGGATGTAAGTGGTTTTGGGCACATGGTTTTGGCAGCCTATGGTTTCTAAATTCTTGCTAGTTGTATTTGCATTTAAAGAACCAGATTTATAGGGTTGTAAGTCTCCTTTGTAACCCGCCAAAGTGAGCAAGAAATGCGCTTTTGGTGGGCTTGGCCTAACAAGGCCAAGGCCCAATAATAGATCTATTATTGATGGTTGGTTTTTCTCTAGGGGTTTTAGAGGATAAATCTAGTGTTGCTATTATATTTGCATATTTATTCTCTTCGCCATATTTTTATTTCTATAAAATTGAATTAGGAAGTATGAAATTGAAAGGTATTTATTTTAGAGTGTTTGAATAATTAAAATTTGGCTTTTTAACAAAATTAGGCCGTATCTGTATTACACATACACGAATATTCGACGAATTCGAATTTATTCGTACTTTCCATACACAAAAGACCAATACGACCGAATTATGCTACTATGATAAGAACCCCAAAAATTAGCTCCTTGTGCCTTTGCTAGGCCTTCTTGGAAAGTATACATTAGCCAGAAGAGTTGTTGTGATGTGTTAGATGGATTGTGAAAATGAAATGTTTGTTGCTTATTTATACACTTCAATTCCCCCTGATTTTTCTTATGGGGCCAACTTGTACTTTTGTTTTCACTTTTCTTTTTATCTTCATGGTTGACTTGTCCTTTCTTCTTCTTTAGTATTTCCTAGGCTTCTTTAATGCTATCTAGGACTTCTTCAATGGTTGACTTGTCTTCTTGGTTATTTCTTCATCATAGAAAAGTTATCCTTGTTGATGATCATCTCCTCACATGCACGTCTATTTATGCATAGAGCTCTAATGTTGATTTGACCCACACTAAGAAGTCCCTAACACTTCTTAGAGCCTATTAGACTTGTATATTCCACAAGGAGATGAAATCCCCTATCAAATAAACAAGTCAACTCATTCTAATATAGAATAGATCACTCCATCCTGGAGCAGGCAATCTGAGAGCACCCTGGGACCCATCTCCACACCATATGACCTAGGAGAACCACTGCCCCTCCCTAGGCCATTCACCACTAGCCAAATCACATGGCCATTCCCCGTGAGTGAAAGTATCATTCACTATTAGCCAGCCATTTCCCATGAGTGAATGTCTCATTCACCACGCCAGCCATTTCTCGTAAGTGAATGTCTACTTGATGTTGCAACCTGGAGAAACATCAATAATAGTCGAATGTATTTTGTGATGTATTGTTGCACAGTTGAGCAATGGCTGAAAGATTATTAAGTTGTTGAGCAAGATATGTAGCTATGAAATGTATCCAGTTATAAAGATGAATATATTATATAATATACTATGCCATTCCAGATATATCTTGCGCAGTGCTTGATTCTTGAATATATGTTGAATGCTTAGTAATTTAGCATATGAATATTGGCATGGTAATAATCTAGCTGCATATCTGAGTAAAGAATAGTTAGCATGTGGAGGAGAAAGAACACATCTAGCTGCACAATCCTGATTCAAGTCTCTATGTCCTTTCCTGCATGCGTCTCAAGTGAGACCTTACTCTGCTTGCAGAGTATTGAAAAATGTCGGTGCCTGTGGGATTTTGTTGGTAGCATAAGTTGAACCCTGGGTCTAACAAACCGCAACCAACAATAGTTTTGCTATAGTCTAGCTGGTTAGGATATGAACTGGGAGAGTCAGAGCAAACTCAGCTACAGTCTACTACATTGGAGAAGGCTATCGAGTTCAATGCCGATTTTGAACGATTGATAGAGGCAGTAGGACAGCTTAAGGTGCAGGTATTGGATTTCACTGCAAATATCACCACAATCTTGCTTTCAGTCCAACGGGCTATCTTCAAGGATTGAAGAGTGGCTTGAGACGAGCCACATCATAGTGTTAGGGGCATGTTGGTGCCCAAATTTTGGATCAATTAAAAGCAGTTGCACACCCATGAAGAAAGATACACTACGCGTCGAATTCAGTTACACTGCGCACCAAGTTCAATTAGCAACTGTGTGCCACTAATAGTTTTGCAGCTTTGTACATCAAATCAAATAAGGCCCATTTTGTAAAGGATTACAGCTTTGACATCAATAGTTGTTGGTTAAGGATTCTATTGTTGGTTATGAGTTTTGAGTCCAAATAGTTGGATGTATTTTGTGATGTATTGTTGCACTATTGAACCATAGCTGAAAGATTAGTATGTTCTTGAGCAAGATATGTAGCTATGAAATGTATCCAGTTATAAAGATGAATATAATATATTGTGTCATTCCAGATATCTATTGCGCAATGTTTGATTCTTGAATATATGTTGAATGCTTAGTATTTTAACAGATGAATGTTAGCATGGTAATAATCTAGATGCATGTCTAAGTAAAGAATTGTTAGCTTGTGGAGGAGAAAGTACCCATCCCTTCCTGCGCAACACTAATTCAGGTCTCTATGTCCTTTCCTACACGCGTCTCGGGTGAGACTTTACTCTGCTTGCAAAGTATTGAAAATGTTGGCACTTTTAGGGTTTTGTTGGTAGCATAAGTTGAACCCTGGGTCTGACAGACCACCGCCAACAATCAACCGCAATATGCCTGGTTGATTTGGTTCACTTGGTTGGTTAGAGAAAACTTTTTGTGTCTTCTAAAGTCATCAACTTTATTTTCGCAGTGCACAAAAGTTTAATATGGTCAAAGATGATTTGCCCCATTTTGCTTTCCATATGGCATGTCATCTGCAAGTTGTACAAACATGTCTATACTTGTCACCAATAAACCTATAGACTAAACACAACTTCTCAACAAAACTCCAATTATCACCCAAAACTGGCATGCCTGTGCTGAAGCCCAAAAAGTAAGCACACCAGCTCGATGAAAACTCGAGAGAGAGAAGCCAATGTCACCACACTCCTCTCTCCTCGCTTCAGGTTGGCTCTTCTCCAACTCTAGGGGGTTTCCCAAAGGTAGGGTCGCTAAGGCAGGTGCAACGAAGAGCAAGGTGAACTGAAGAGGCTGCCATAGAGAAAGAATTGTAACAAAAAAAAGGTATTTTGATTGAGTGATGGGAAGGAAGAGAGGATCAGTCCTCAAGGGAAGACCAGTGTCAGTACCAGAAGGGAGAATGGAGTCAAAAGAGGACTCAAGGGGGCCTTGCGTTTCACATAAGTGAGATTAATTTAGTACATTCCATGATCAAAGACAAGGAGAATATAAGTATAACTGACTACTGTTTATTACTCCTAAGATCTTTTGAAAACACAACGTCAACAAACAACTTGACAACTGCAAATGTTTGCCCAATAGACTAGATTGATAGCCTTCTATGTTAGATTTACTCTACAGCTTATAATGAAACCCGCAACCATGAAAGAGATGCCCAATATGTATCCAAAAGCCCAACATAATTTTTCTTTATTCAGCTATGCAGAAAAATCCTCCCAACTTTTTCCATGTTTACAATAGGGAAAGATGGCCTCTTTATAGGTCCAAGACTTCCTTATTCTTTTCAAAAAAGAAAAGAATAAAATAATAATGAAAAAGAAAAGTAATAAAATAATAGAGAAAAAAGGTAAGATCATAGATCCGCCTTTCCTCATTGCCAAATCTATCTTATTAAAAGGAACCAATCTTAACTACTCACTCCCATTCAAAGAGGGATGACCTAAACCACATAACTAAAAAAAAGGTCTTAACACACTCGGCTGCAACGACAAAGGATCCAAAATCCACGTGGAGGAAAAACGGCCAGATCTAAGCATGAATGGGCTCTGCCACCTGCGAACTGTATGAAAAGAATGCCATCCACCTCAACGGCGAGTCACCATGGAGATTTAATGTTTCTTTTTAAAAATCTAGACTAATTGTCAAACCAAATTTGGCTTGTCAACGGACAGTCTCCTTCAATCAGCCATCAATGAGACTGTGGGTTTAGTCCCACGCTAGAGCAAAAAAACCATCAGTCATGCGCTCCCAACTCCACGTGATAGAGCGATCATCTCCACTCGGCTACTGGCGGCTCAATCACGACTTCCATCAATCGTAGCAAATTAGGGGTCCGTGATTTCTGAAGCTGTTTTCCAATGCAATCTGCGGTTTTAATAAAGAGAAAGCATACTCGATGGATAGGTGTTGTTTCGAAACTCCAAGTGAAGACATACCACGCTTGTAAACAAGCAAAGACGTGGAGCTCCATTTTGAAACTAACAGTGGATGAATGTTGCTCCCGATTTCCACGTAACAGCAGTAGTCAAAAAACTTCCACGTGATTTCCTTCACGCAATCAATTGGCAAACTCACGCCGATTCCCAGATTTGTATTTTATGCTGTAGACTGGATTCTCGGGTTCATCTTCACAAAAATCAGCTGCGTTGGCTGCCAAAAACACGGTCCGGTCTAAAACTCTCCGAGTTGTAACAAAAACACGACCCATTAGTCGTGATATGCAGATGTATAATACTCAATTATGACCTTGTCTGAGGGTCTGTCAGCTTCAGAAAAGTTCTTTAGGTATATTGAAAATCTTTGAGTGAAACTACATACTTTCCCATTCTTCTCTTTTCTTAACAAACCAAGGCCTTTCATCAATGAGGCATGAGTTCTCTGAGCTGCATATTTATTTCTGAATATTCTTTCAAAAGTATTCCAATCAAGAATAGAGTTTGCGGGCAGGGCAAAGTACCATGCAGCAGCTGCCCCTTTCAAGGTATGAGGGAATAATCTACAGACAACATCTTCGTACTCCCCAGCCCTTAACCCTTCTACCGCCAAATAGAAACTTTGTAAGTGGTCATCTACAGCGATCCTTTCCTCAGGTTCAAACTTAGGTAGCAGCTTATCAAAAGCTTGAGGTAGGTTATGCAAAAGAGGCGTGAGGTTCAAAGGGGTTCTAGCTTTCCAAGCAGGCAATGGGTTGGGCTGATTCACAATTACACCAGCCATGAGCACAGGTAAAGGAACAAACTATGAGTAAAGAGCAACGTAGGGTGAGAAGAGGCTTTCTTACTTCAAAGGTATAACCGAAACCTGTAAGTACTTGGATCAGGTTACAAGCTTCAAAACATCTGCTGGTAAGGTAATCTTGGGAAAATAAGTTTCCACGGCCAGCCATACACTGGCGGCCCTCCTTCTAGCGCCAGAACTGTTGAGGCCTGGAAATTCGCAGGCAACAACAAAAAGGGATTCTCCCCAGTCAAAGTTCCCAACTAGCCCGTTGACTGTTTGGTATAGGGAATCCGTCCGGTTTGCGGTCCGGCTACCGTAGGTCAAAGTAACAAAAACAAAGGTTTTACCGGTTGCGGCCCTGTCCACCGTGTATATTTTTGTATTTTTTGACTTAAATATGAGATGCAGATGCCTAATTAACCATGCAAGGTGATAAAGATGCAAGGGGCAGTCACAATGTGATGCGCAGGTTCTTACCTCTCATCTTAGGCTCACAAGCATCTAAATCACATGTGCAACAGCGAAATAAACTAACTATCTGCCTAACTACCTATCTATCCCCGGGGAGCAAACTTTAACTTTATTTGTGAGTAATGTAAAGTGTGCATGCAACATAAAGAGAAACTACAGTTAGCTGATATTTCTTTCCACAATGCATGAACGATTAAATATATTTCAACAATCAGATAGCCAATTGTTTTATGAATAACATACCTTACTCATGGTGGTAATTCCACAAAATAAACCAGAAATCATTTAAACAAGAACATAGGTTCTGAGAGTTAGAACGATCTCACGGTTAATGGACAAAAAAGCTAGAAAAACAAAATAGTTCATCTTTCAGCCATCCACAGCATAACATTTGAAAGTGCCACCAATCTTCCTCCAATAGACAAACAAGACTTGTTTATTGCAAAGAGAAATAGTTCTTCTTACAATATAGCTTTTTCATGTCTAACTGGGAAAAAGTCCCCCTTTCCTTCTTAGTCTATTACATTTATACAATAAGGTGAGACGGTTGGGCTTCTCAAAGTAGCCTTTGGGCTTCCCAACTCTTCGTTTCCCAATGCTTGACTTTTCTCAAATATTTTACAAAATGTTCCATATTACAAAATGACCAATCCTTCACGAGGAGGGTCCCACTTGGGTATCTAGAAACTTCTTCCAAGCTGAAGCTTCAGAGGCGATGCCCTCAAATGCGTAGGGTTCCAAAAACTGAATGTTGATTTCAAATTTTTCAGCCTGGTTCTTTATAGCCTCAACTCTGGCTGCGCTCAACCGAAGCTGGTCTTCTAAAAGCTGCACACTAACGGCTGAATGGCCTGCTTCGTTTCTCAGAACCTGAACATCAATGGCCTTAATGTGTTGCATTCTTGCTTCTTCATCCTGATGTCTTTTCTGCAACATCTCCAAAAATGAATTGTGGTCTGGGAAATCATTCAGCCTCTGCTCGGCCTCTACCTGGCACCGGTTGTATGTGATAAGGACTCTTCTGAAAAATTCCGTGCAGGCTCCTTTCGTCTTCTTGACTGCTTTCTTGAAATCCTTTGCAGTGTTAATAGCAAATTCTATTAATTTATAAACCCGCTTGAGGGCTTGTTTATCTTTTGATGGCAGCTCTGCTGGAGTTTCTTCGTTGTTTTCCAGCCTCGCCATTCTTGCAGTCAGGACCTCGAGGACATCCTGAGATCTGTCCACAAAGTAAGATGCAGTTTCCAAGATCTCTTCCAATCGACCATCGATCTGCAGCACTCTACATCTCTCCTCTTCAACAGCAGTCTGTAGCTGCAGCATCTTGGCTTTTTGGGCCAAGACATGCTCTTTGAATGGCTAGAGGTTAACCTGTTGTTCTCTTGCTTCCTCCAGAGCAGTGGTCAGAGAAGAAATCTGCTCTTGATGTTTCTCTCTCTGTTCTTGGGAGTGCAGCTCACTAGCCTGCAAGATGATCTTTTGCTGCTCCTCTAGTTCTTCTACCTTTTCCAGCAGCTGATCTTTCTCCGCCTTCAGCTCTTGGTATTCGTTCTGTACTTTCTCCAAGCATTCTTGGGTAGTCTCCATAACCTGTCTTTCCACTTGGAGGGCCTATACTTCAGCCCTTGAGGACTTCATTTCCCTTTGCATATTTTCATATTTTCTCTTAAGCCTATTGCTTTCTTCTCTCTCTCTCCTCAATGTATCTTTCAATTGAGCAGAGGACTTCTTGGACTGCTCCAAGTCAGTTATTACCTTGTCCATGTTGCCTTCTGAGGCGTGGATTAGTGCAGTCTCGGCTCTCAGGGTGAATCTTGGATCTTGGTCTGTTCCCAACATAACAGCCGTATCCGTTATCATCTTACCAGGTATATCTCCTGCTTCAACCTTCTTTTCTGTTCTCTTCATTATTCTCTTTGTTGCCCTATCATAATAGACAGTGTTGAAATCAGGGATTTCTTCTCCCTTTTTCTGAACAAAAGGAACTAGCTTGAGTGTGGAGACCACAGGTGTGCTGGCAGCAGGCACTTGTGGGTCCCGAACTTCTAGGTTTTCCTTCTCCTGGGTCTGCCCTCCAGCTATCTCAGAAGCTGACTGTTCTGTCTCAGTCTGTGTCAGCTTCAACCTCTCTGCTTCCTGCTTTTGTAGCTCCTCATCGAGCTTTCTCTTCGCTTCTTCAGCTACTTCTTCTACTTCTTTAGCTGCTTCCTGGGCTTTCTCAGTTGTTTCTTGGGCAGCTTTTCTTTTCCCTTCCTCTTCGAGGGTCCAGCTTCCTATGCCAATCTCTGGGCTTCCTCTTTTCTTCTCTTTGCTTCTTCCTCAGCCTTAGCCTGTTCATCCCCCTTCCCACCTTTAGTGGTGATCTTTTTCTTGAATCTTCTCTTCAGTGCTGTCATGTTCGGGGAATTTCGGAAGACCGACTCTTCCCTATCAAAATGGTGGGTATACTCAAAATGCACCTTGTTTTCTTTACAATGTTCCGCAACTTTACCTTGGGAGTCATTTCTGTGGTAGGGCATCTCGCCAAAGTGGAACCTCTGCAGCTCTTCTACGAATTCATCAGCTTGTTTCACCCTAGTGAACCTGTAACTTCCTAGTTTGAAGGGCAAGGGAGGATAAGCAGTCTTCTTATGTTCGAACAGAAAGCTGTCTATTCCATCCAGGAACACTTATCTGACTGCCTCCTTATGGATAATGTAATCAGTTGCGTATTTGGGCAGCAGGGAAGGGGCTCTTGATCCTCCAAACATCCTGAAGTACAGGCCATTTTCAGTCAAGTAGTAATCTGCGTACTCTTCTATCACTTGCATGGCCTCCTCCGACATACAATCACACTCCTTCAAGAAAATGAGTGTGTATAGAGGCATAAGGAGGTGTTCACAGATTTCTCTGTAATGGCTATGATATTTATGTGCCCACAATGGTTTGTAAGCAGCATAGACAGGCATTCTTTCCCTGTCCCAGATGCACCTGAGACCAGGGAAAGGCTGGTTGCATAATATACAATCTATAAGTATTGAACTCATATAAAATTCAGACCTTTTCTGGGACTCTCCTCCCAAGGCTGAGGCCAAGCAAGCAGAGAGACTGTTTGAGACAAGGTTGGCCCAGCTGAAAATTGTCCCCTGGGTTGCAACATAAAAAATGATAGGTATCCATTCTAGTTTGAAAAACCTGCCATGAGCTCTTCCAAATATTCTGTTGAGCATCAAGGCTATGAATCCGTATGGAGCTCTTAAACTTGCAGTATCATATTCTCCTGTTACTCTGGTCCCGAAATGTTTTCCAGTCAACATCATTCTTTTCATGGTTTCTACCAAGTCCATTCTAATGTTGTTTAACCAGTCATTAGATAAGAACACTTGGGCTTCTGGCAAGTGGTAGGCCAAGGCAACATATCCGGGGCTGTATGCAGCATAGCCCTGTTTGTTAACATCCTCCAGGATCATTGTTGTGACATCTGCCCGGGGCAGAATCCAACCGATTACTTCAGCGCACGGGAATAACTCAGGTCTGGTGGCGATCCTCATCAGTGAAGATCTTTCCATGTTTGCATATATGGACTCTTCTTTTGGACTCTTCTTCTAAGCCCATGTCGGGAACCTCTCTTCAGGTGATCAGTCTATAGATTTCACCCCACTGGTATTCAGGTTCAACACCAGAAATGCACTTCGTGTCCTCGTATATGTATTCTATCTTAGTTACAACTTCTACTTCTGGCTCTTCCTCGACCACAGGGGCCTTCTTCTTTTGTCTCTTTGACATGGTGAGCTCTTCCTGCCATAACATTGTAACATTAAGCCTTTTTGGCTGAGTGGCAAACCTGTATACATCAATGTACAGTGTGCGGTTTCTTCTATGTTTTAACATGAGAGCAATCAATCAATGAAGCAAGTATATGCATGTATAGACTGAAATGGCCTGACTAACAGAATTATTAAACCAAATGGGCAGTGTTCAGAGACTTTGTTTATATCTAGCATGATAGAAACAAGTTATATACAGTAAAATGTGCAATCTACCACTGCTGTAGGATATTAAACAATTCTATCAATCATATTCAAGACGGCAACAAATCTACATTAATGTGCAACAAGTCTCGGCTCTCTGCGCACACCATGGTTGTTTCGCTGCGCAGGAAAGACAGTAGCCATGCGGATTTTATCAACTACGCCATGCTTACGTACTTAGGGTCAACAAGCTAAGAGCAGTGGTACACCCTCTTCCCCGGCCCAGGTTCGACACTGATCACGAATTGGGTTGCGCGGGACCGCGTAGGCAAAAATGGCTAGGGTTCGAGGATATGGGTAATATGAAAACCTCAACAAGAAAGGGCAACCACCAAATGCTACTGAAAAACCACAAAACTCTCGCCCTACAAACCCATTATCACACACAGGGTAGCTTGGTGCAGACGATGTAACGGCCGCCTGCACCAAACCCCCATCCACTACGCGCGAGGTTGCACACAAACAGCCGCAGTCAGAATATTACTCCGCAGTTAAAATGCCCCACCCCACGGCCTACTATGATACGCAATCCTCAAAATATATATGCAATTACAGGGTCGAGTAAACTGCCCGAGAAAACAAACCACCGTAGCAAGCATAACCACCAAACGCTCAACGGGAAGGGAAAGGAAAACGAAGCCTACCTGGCACTGATGTGTAACCGACGTGGAGAGGTCTGTCAGGCTCCGCGGTGAAGACACCTGGACTGCGTGTACCGGAAACGAGGGACCGGGCGAGCGCGACAGCACGATCTTGACAGCTTGCGACAGTCGAAACGGCAGTTGAAAATACCAATAGAATAATCCAACATGTCCCCCTTACCTCATATATATACATACGGTCAATTCTCGCAGCGGGGAAAAATTTTAAAAAGCCAGATGTCGGAGACATTTGGATCGGCAGCCGAAAGTGTATTTCCTTCCGCAACGGCGGAGATAATCGGGTAACAAATACCATGCGTCGGACTTCTAACATCGGAACCGAAAGCAGAACCGCAGCCGCAACAGCAGATATCAAAAGGGTATCGCGCCCCGCCATACAACGCTTAAATCGGAAGAGAAACCGCTAGGGATCGGCAAGGTTAATCTTTCTTTTATCCGCAACGGCGGGAGAGTAAAGCGTGCGACCTTCCGCAACGTCGGAGCCAAAATGACTTACGAAACGGAGCAAAAAAGCTTTCCGCAGCCGCAACGACGGAAACTCAGGACTTACGAACGTTAAAGGACTGATCGGAAGAGGAAGCAGTTTCCTTTCGCAACGGTGGAAGAAAGAAACGATAAAAGTTCCGATGCAAAACCAAGATTCAGCCGAGGTAAAAAACGAAATAAATCGGAAAGAAAGTCGAAGTCCAAAAACTGAATGTCCATCTGCAACGGCGGAAGCTAACAACAAACACCTTCCGCAACAACGAAGAAAGATAATATAAACAGCTCCGATGTAAAACCCAAAAGTCAGCCGAGCGGGAAACGAAACAGTTAAGCAATGATCGGGAGAGGAAGTGGTTTACCGTCCGCAACGGCGGAGATAGAAATGACAAATTCCTCCGACGGAAACAAAAGATCGACCGATGAGAAAACCAACGGATCGGAAGGAAAATCAAAGACAAAACCAATTATCCATCCGCAACGGCGGAAAACCAAACCAAATACTTCCGATTCAGGCATGCTTCAAATGCATTCAAAGGCAGCAAGAAAGCTTGATCATACAGTGGATTACTTCAAGTGCTAAAAGGAGAAACCAAACAAGTGGTAAATCAATTTAATCCTCTTGAGAAATCATTAATAGACCAACTTAACGAAGAAAATCGAACTAATCCAAGCAAAAGGAGGGTCCTATAAATTTTTGAATTTTGGGAAATTGTTGCAGCTGCAACACACTGTTACATATGCACAAAGAAGGGTAGTTTTGGTTGGAAACTCAGGCTCGAAAAAGAGGCTCACACTTTATAACTTCCTCTGGTGCCGCTGATTTGGATCTCTATTACTCATCAGCTAAGTATGTGTGGATTTTAATAATTGACTGTCAATCGTGAACCATGGGCACGAGAAATACCTTGATATCAGACGGAGTCCCGATCCCGATCTCCTCTAACGGTGGGTAGCAAAGTTCAATATTTTTGTGCAGGTGCTAATAAAGCTCTGGGGGTCGACTAGTCATAGGTTATTTTAAAGTTCAGAAAACTCAAAATGCCTTCCCTGTTAAAAATGGAATGGAACCCCCTCGAACTTCCTCGAGAAGTTGCCAAACTGTAATTTGCCTACTTTCTTGAATCACTTTTCATTTGTACCCTCAAAGTGTCCTAAAACTAAATGGTTATGAGCAGAGTGGCTTATTCCATGATACGGGGAAAGAGAAGATTTAATTCAGCTTTCTTATACTGCTGATTTGCCAACTGCATTTCGGTGCCGCCGGACACCTCTGCCAGGATTATCTTTAGGTTGCTTGCTGACTTTCTTTGCATGTTGATTCCTTTGAAAGAAAATTGGTGCTTGCACTGATCTTCTGCTGACTTGTTGACTTTGTAAGGGAAAATGTACCGAATATAAAATAAATTATTACCTAGATTAGTTAATTATATGAAAGGGTGTAACCCTTCACGGCTCAAAGCCTATAAAGGCAAGCCTCCTTTGTAATTATTATCATCATCCAATCTAATATATTATTCATATTTCATTATTTAAAATGATAGTCGGATTCGACTACTAACGGACCAACCAGATTCGGTTGCTCCATTTGGTATTAGAGCAGATTCACTCCAGCACTCTGAGCTCGGACTCGGCTCATCAATTCCTGATTCCTTCCGCTGCTCCATTTCACCCAAATCTTTCTCTGCTCAGCTACTCTCCACTTCTCCCTTAAAACTCCATCCTTTCTCTGCCCCATCCACTCCGCCACCACACTCTCCACACGTCCCCCATCAGCTGCTCCTCTCCTACCCACATGTAGCTCCACCATCTCCATCTCCCACGCGCATCATCTCCTCCACACAACCCTGCACACCTCCACGCCGCAGTCTGCACATCTCCACGTGCCTTCTATTTCCCCAACGCCTTTCATCTCCTCAACGATACTCACCTTCCCTCTCATCTCCTCAAATATTCACCCCTTCTCAGCGCTCCATTCCCTTTCGTTGCTCCCTCTCCACCTAAGTTACTTCCCGCGCTGGCAGCAGCCATACCCCACCTCACAACCACCGTTGCCACCATTCCTCCACCGGCCGCATGCTCCTCTTGAACATTCCACGCATCCTTCCACACCCATATTCTCTTCCATTCCCTTATCGCTCATCCTCTACGTGCCCTCTTCCCCTACCCACCTGCTAACTCATTATCCTCGCGCCATCTCCAACTTCACAACCTGCAAACTCTCTCCACCTTACATCCAGCACGCGACCCTCCACCACATCCACCTCACTACACCAGCTGCCAGCTCCCACATGCGTGGTCTCCTCCTCGCAACCGCCTACAGCGTCCTCCAACGCATCCACACTACTCTCCAACCTGCACGCCCTCCATCTCTGTGTGTTCCATCCCCTCCCACCTGCTATACTTCTCATCCTCCCAGCGCATACTGCAAAATCACCACGAAACCCTAAACCCTGAAATTTAAATTAAATAATATTTAAATTAAATATTAAATAATATTATTATTATTATAATATTTATTTTTAAATTTTTTTTAAAAACAAAACAAAACTATATACAAAATATTATATAGTTTATGAAAAATAATAGTGATAATACTAATATTAATTAATTAATTAATTAATATATTATTATTCAAAATTCACCTCGAAAGCCAAAATAGCGTTGAAATACACACCTCTGCATACAAGGTCCAAGACCATGGCAGAGCTAAAAGAGCAAATCGAAAAAATGGAGAAGGTCATCAGGTCCCTTGTCGCTGACCTAAAAGGCTTGAAGGAAAAGATGCAAAATAACAATACATTACTCAAAGACGAGCTTGTTTTGGTACTAGAAAGAAGGCTCGACGACAAACTTGACATCCTGAACGAAAAACAAAAAGACTTGGATGACAAAATGAGTACCATGATGCAAAACATAAACACCTTAACACAGAACATGAGCATCATGACGCAGAACCATAATACATTAATCGAGATGTTACAAAGGCTCATACCCAGTCCGGGCCAAGTCAGCAATCCAGACATGCTAGATGTCTCATTTCATGTTGCCACCCGGGAAACACTCGCAAAGAATCAAGAAGAATTGCAAAAAGAAATAAAGATTAACAATGCGATGCTTAAGCAAGAGATAGAAACACAAGTACTGCCAGATATGGAGGCACGATTAAACAGCAAAATAGACACCATAAGTAAAATAGTAGAGAATAAAAAAACTAAAAATCACCCCCAACAATGAAGCAATTCAGATATGTCACTTTCATCATCCAGTAGTACCGAGCCACCATCAAACCATAAGGCAAAAGGAAATCAACGTCGTCCTTACAAAGTGTACCCACCTAAGGCAAAAATAGAGTTGCCGAAATACAATGGGAGTGAAGACCAATGCGTTGCTTGGTTAAACAAAGCAGAAAAATAATTCGACATTTACAACATTCAATCTGACGAGGAGAAGGTGAAATATGCGTCAATGCATATGGAAGGGCACGCCTATAATTGGTACTTATGGTGGAAGAGAGATAATTGTACCTACACCTAGAACTTGTTCAAACATGATTTTTTTAATAGCTTTCAAGCAATCAAAAAAGATGAATTTTTCAGTAAACTTACCAAACTACAACAAGTCGGAAACGTTGAGGAATAACCTCATCAATGGGAATCCTTATCAACACGAGTAGTTGGGTTGTTTGACAAGCAAAGACTCGAAACCTATTTAGGAGATCTTAAACCATACCTCCAAAAAGAGTTAAAGTTGCATGACATACCTAACGTAGAAGTAGCAAGACATAAAGCAAAAGCCGCAGAACGCAAATTGGGTTGAATTAAAACAAGAGGCGATAACCATTATAGGCAAGAAAAAGAGACACAATGTAGGTACTGTGCAAATACTTGGTCACCCGGTCATCAATGCCACAAACCTCAATCATATGCCTATGAAATGGAAAATAGATCGAAGTCATCTATCAGTTACGCTGATAATAAAAAAGAAAAAGAAAAAAACATATGTCGTCGATGCGATGATGATTGGGCCCCTAGTCATAAATGTAGGAACAATGAGACAATACAGTGTGAAATCATCAATGGAAAGGAAGTGCAAGTCTCTGCACAAGAGACCTCGTCCGATTCTAATACCGACACCAAGTCAGAATGAAGAACGACACTAGGAAAATACTTAAGCTTTGAGGACAAAGCTTCCTTAAAGGGAGTGGCAATGTAACGAATATAAAATAAATTATTAATTAGATTAGTTAATTATATGAAAGGATGTAACCCTTCACGCTCAAAGCCTATAAAAGCAAGCCTCCTTTGTAATTATTATCATCATCCAATCTAATATATTATTCATATTTCATTATTTAAAATGATAGTCAGATTCGACTGCTAACGGACCAACCGGATTCGGTTGCTCCAGAAAAGCACAAAAAACTTTAAAACCACCTTCCAATGTAAAACCCTGATGAAGGATGTGAAAGTATTTCACATGTGGACACCCTTATCAAAGTCGGGTGGTAACAAACACCCTGTCACTAAAGGGGGTAACATCTGGCTCCATGGGGGACGTGTGCTCTCCTCGAGAGCATGCGAGAACCTCAGAATCTGAGTATTTGCAGACCATCTTAAAAGAAAATGTGTGGTGGGATGGCTTAATTCACATCCCACACTTTATTACAAAACAAAGCAATACTTACTAAAAAATTTAAATGCTCATGCAAGAGCTTTAGTCATCCTACCTACTCTAACTTATCATGACTATAGAAACTGTTAAGTATATGCATATAACCAGTGGAGCCATTCCAACATCTTTTCCATGCAAAATTTCCCTTTTCTGTGTTGTGTTAGAGACAAAGAAAGATATACTTGCCATAAAACAACTATGCCTTGTAATCTGCTCATGAATAAGGATGAATTGAAACATCAGACTGTTAGGAAACAAGAGATTATACCAGGAAGAATCAAACTGTGCACAAAAAGCCTCTATCCACTGGTTGATAAGGCTCACATACAACCCTTTATTGTCAAACTGCTCAAGTTGATTTGCAGAACCAATAGCATTACCTTCAATATGATGAACTTGAGGCAAGTCCACATCTTCAGCATGAAATTGTTTGAAAACTTGGGGCAACTTCACGTCTTCAATGTTTTCTATTATAGCCCTATCCGAAATCTCTTCAGTAATATCTTCAACCGAAGGCCTTTGTAGTGCCTCCACAATTGGATCTTCAATAGTCTATTCTTTAAGCTCAGGATGGACCCTAGGGATGAGGGAATCATATTCTTTAGCAAGCTGCCCAATCTCATCAACTGTTCCATCATGCCAGTGTAGGAGAAACCTCTCGAAAAACTTTGCCACTGAATCTATGGATTCATCCAAAAGGCCATAGAACCAGATCATTGCATCCCTTTCCAAAGTTATTGCAAAAACGATCGTAATATCATCGTCATGATGAACATTAAAATCAGACATCAGTTTGCAGAGAGAGGCAATATGATCGGTGGCTGAAACCCCATCATTTCCATGAAATTCGAAAAGAATGTCATGCAACTTTCCACAGTCGTAGCACTCATTAGGAAATCCACGGATTTTTGATAAATCCAGCGGGCTGTAAGCTTCGTACAAACTATCTTCGTGCAGAAGATCATGCGGTTTTTCCTTATCATCATCCATAAATCAAATAACAAGGTACTAAATCTAAAAAATGTATATAGTCATACCTCATACCAAACTGTGGAATCACCAAGGTGAGCTTGGAAGCCTTCCAATGAGTGTGCTCACCTCTACACCCAATCGGATCTTTAAATCTGCAAAAGGACAAGGTCTCTGTCCCTTCGTGGAGTCGCCATGTCAGAAGAAGAATCTGCAATGTAATCTCCCACAAATGTCAATGAAGCACAGTCTTCAAATTTCGGGAACTGGACTTTGTCCCCAGCAACGACGCCAAAATGTTATCACCCAAAACTAGCATGCGTGTGTTGAAGCCCAAAAAATAAGCACACCAGCTCGATGACAACTCGAGAGAGAGAAGCCAATGTCACCACACTCCTCTCTCCTCGCTTCAGGTTGGTTCTTCTCCAACTCTAGGGGGGTTTCCCTAAGGTAGTATCACTAAGGCAGGTGCAACAAAGGGCAAGGTGAACTGAAGAGGCTACCTTAGAGAAACAATTGTAACAAAAAAGAAAAGGTATTTTGATTGAGTGATGGGAAGGAAGAGAGGATCAGTCCTCAAGGGAAGACCAGTGTCAGTACCAAAAGGGAGAATGGAATCCAAAGAGGACTCAAGGGGGCTTTGCATTTCACATAAGTGAGATTAATCTAGTACGTTCCATGATCAAAGACAAGGAGAATATAACTATAACTGACTATTGTCTATTACTCCTAAGGTCTTTTGAAAACACAACATCAACAAACAACTTGACAACTGCAAATGTTTGCCCAATGGACTAGATTGATAGCCTTCTATGTTAGATTTACTCTACAGCTTATAATGAAACCCGCAATCATGAAAGAGATGCCCAATATGTATCCAAAAGCCCAACATGATTTTTCTTTATTCAACTATGGGGAAAAATCCTCCCAACTTTTTTCCATGTTTACAATAGGGAAAGCTGGGCTCTTTATAGGTCTAAAACTTCCTTATTCTTTTCAAAAAGGAAAAGAATAAAATAATAATAAAAAAGAAAAGTAATAAAATAATAGAGAAAAAAGGTAAGATCCTAGATCCACCTTTCCCTCATTGCCAAATCTACCTTATTAAAAGGAACCAATCTTAACTACTCGCTCCCTTTCAAAGAGGGATGACCCAAACCACATAACTAAAAAAAGGGTCTTAACACACTCTGCTGCAATGACAAAGGATCCAAAATCCACATGGAGGAAAAACAGCCAGATCTGGGCATGAATGGGCTCTGCCACCTGTGAACTGTATGAAAAGAATGCCATCCACATCGATGGCGAGTCACCATGGAGATTTAATGTTTCTTTTTAAAAATCGGGACTAATTATCAAACCAAATTTGGCTTGTCAACGGACAATCTCCTTCAATCAGCCATCAATGAGACTGTGGGTTTAGTCCCACGCTAGAGCAAAAAGACCATCAGTCATGCGCTCCCAACTCCACGTGGTAGAGCGATCATCTCCACTCAGCTACTGGCGGCTCAATCATGACTTCCATCAATCACAGCAGATTACGGGTCCGTGATTTCTGAAGTTGTTTTCCAATGCAATCTGCGGTTTTAATGAAGAGAAAGCATACTCAGTGGATAGGTGTTGTTTTGAAACTCCAAGTGAAGACATACCACGCCTGTAAACAAACAGAGACGTGGAGCTCCATTCTGAAACTAACAGTGGATCAATGTTGCTCCAATTTAAATTCTGAAGGAGGTTTTTCTCCATAGTATATATAGATCCATATATATGGCATTAGGTTTAAAAAATTACCTCTAAAAACATTGTGGCGGACATTTTTCTAAGCCCATTTTTACAAATTTACACTCTGTTTTTCCATGTAACAACAGTAGTCAAAAAACATCCACGCGATTTCCTTCATGCAATCAGCTGGCAAACTCACGCCGATTCCCAGATTTGGATTTTATGTTGTAAACTGGATTCTTGGGTTCACCTTCACAAAAATTAACTGCATTGGCTACCAAAAGCACGGTTTGGCCTAAAACTCTCCGAGTTGTAACTAAAACACGACCCATGAGTCGTGATATGCTCTGTAACACCTCGATTTTGACCCCATATGATGTAAATATTGTATTTAATCGTGGTGTGTAGCTAAAGGCAAACACCCCACCATCGATTTAGCGTTTTATGTTTCGGCGACTAAAATCGGTGTCGATGGTGTTTCGTGCTAGCCGACACATTATAATTTTGGACATCATGTAAATTATGCAATTTAATTAAAAACCCACAACCAGCTATGTCAATGCAACATTAAAAGAGATGGGGCATGATTTCCTAAGGATAAGGGGGGGGGGGGACATTTAACCTCTGAGCCAGTGGGGAAAATACAAGTGTCAAAAGGAGAACCCATCAACTTCCAACCACCTTTTCTTGTCTTATTCATCAACCAATTAAATTCTCCAAAAAGTCAGTTGGGCAATTATTGCCTTGGGGAAAGGGGAGTATGGGCAGCCGTCATTTCTGGCAAGGCTGTCAGCCTTGACCACATGCTTGCCCAAGGGGAACCAATTCGTCCATTACCCTCACGTGGAAGGAGGCAGCCGCATTCCACTCACGCACAAGAATTTTTCTCTCATGCACGCAAGCAGCTGATCTTCCTCACGTAGGAATTCCATTCCGGGGGGAGCAATCCATTTCTCCCATTCACATTTTTGTAGATTTATGGAGTTTTCCAATGTTTGGGAAGTCGATTGGGCAAGGCTGAGTGGCTAGGATTCTTCCTTGACGTTTTTGATGTTGTTTCTCATCACCCGGTTAGGGAAAATCCGTTGTATTGATTGCCCAGTGAGTGGGAGAAGAGACCCACGAGTTTCTTGGGTGTTGTTGAGTCCATTTTGGCTACGTTAGGGCCAAAACGTCCCTAGAAATCGAATTGGCTTTTAGGGGGTTGTTTTCACCTATCTTGGCAATTCGTAATGTTGTCAAATCTGTTTTCCTCAACCCAAAATTGTGTATCTTGTTGTGTATGCATTTGTGCTTTGGTCTCAACTGAATTGGGAGTGGAAATGGGGTTTGACTACCTTGATAAACCTAGTGTGTGAAAGAACCTCACAAACAAATCTAGAGGGTTGGCTTTCTTCTTTGCACACCCTGAACAGCAATGGAGAGGAAGGCATTGCCTAAGGGACTGTGTAGCAGAGAAGGGGGTGCTTCCTTTTGTTGGGTGTGTAGATGTTCTAGAAGTCGGGCTAGATCTGGTGCAGGTGTCCATAGCTCTATGGTTGATCTCACTAGCTTAGCAGTCAGCCTTTCCAGCTCCTTTGCAGCCTGATAAACCCAACTGTGTTGGCTTGGCTGAATATTGTGGTATCCTTGGCTATGTGTGAGCCTGCTAGTGTTCCTTATTCCTTGTGGGAATCATGCCCAGCTCGGGGGTGGCAGTGTTGCTAAGAGACTGATGAACACACTGGCCTATGGTTGAGTGGAACATTGCAGTGACATAGCTAGTTGCAGGACGAGCTTCTTCATAAGATAAGTATCTATGTGTCAATCTATGCATTTGTATGTGTTTATGAATTAAATGAACAGGTTAAATGCTTGAATAGAATGTATTTTGCTTCCGTTGTATGTTAATGGTTCATGCACTTGTGTATGTTTTTACTTCAATGCATTTTAAATTACGTTCATCGGGCTAGTTGCTCGCATTGCTAGCGGTAATGTCGCGTCCTCTCCGTCGGGATGAGGGGTGGGGACATGACATGCTCCAAAACTCCACAGAACTCGTGAAGCTACCCTCAAACAGAGACATCAACTGCCCAATTAACTTGTGTGATGTGATGTAAATGGTGAGTCGTGACCATGGCATCAATCGACAATTTTGACTAACAGTTGTGACCATCCACAATTGGCATCCTCGTCGAAACTTCTGAGCTAGCAGCTGTCAATCAAGGCAATACGGGGTCGCTAAAAACTCCTGAAAGAGTGTAGTGACGCCACATGGGTGAGCCAAGACGCGAGAGGTCTGTGAAGTGAAACTAAAGAAATCGGTCGTTAGTGAATATGATCGCCGCGTATAATCATCCGCTAATGAGATTGAGCTCAGCAGCACGTTTAAAAAACGCTCCAATTGGGCACTCTCAACTCCATTTGTCAGAGCAATCACACACACCCAGCTGCCACTGTTACATATGCACAAAGAAGGGTAGTTTTGGTTGGAAACTCGGGCTCGGAAAAGAGGCTCACACGTCATAACTTCCTCTGGTGCCGCTGATTTGGATCTTTGTTACTCATTAGCCAAGTATGTGTGGATTTTAATAATTGACTGTCAATCGTGAACCATGGGCACGAGAAATACCTTGATATCAGACGGAGTCATGGTCCTGGTCTCCTCTGATGGTGGGCAGTGTAGTTCAATATATTTGTGTAGGTGCTAATAAAGCTGTGGGGGTCGACTAGTCATAAGGTTATTTTAAAGTTCAGAAAACTCAAAATGCCTTCTCTGTTAAAAATGGAATGGAACCCCCTCGAACTTCCTAGAGAAGTTGCCAAACTGTAATTTGCCTGCTTTCTTGAATCACCTTTCATTTGTACCCTCAAAGTGTCCTAAAACTAACTGGTTATGAACAGAGTTGCTTATTCCATGATACGAGGAAAGAGAAGATTTAACTGAGCTTTCTTATACTGCTGATTCGCCAACTGCATTTATGCGCAAACACCTCTACCAGGATTATCTTCAGGCTGCTTGTTGACTTTCTTTGCACGTTGATTCCTTTGAAAGAAAATTGATGCTTGCACTGCTCTTCTGCTGACTTGCTGACTTTGTAAGAGAAAAGCACAAAAAACTTTAAAACCACCTTCCAATGTAAAACCCTGATGAAGGATGTGAAAGTATTTCACATGTGGACACCCTTATCAAAGTGGGGTGGTAACAGACACCCTGTCACTGAAGGGGTAACAACTCCCACAAATGCCCCTAAGACATGCACATGCCTTGGTCAAACCTGCAAATGGGTAGTTAAAAAGCTCAAATTTTGCTCAACGGCTATTTGTCATACCCTAGACCCCCCGTTTGGTTTCTTTATCTATAAATACCATTCATCTCATATTGTTTTAGGTTCCAAATCTCTTTTTCAAGAAGCATCATTACTCTGTCAAATTTGCAACTAAAGCTCTATTGCCTTTCTTCTCACTATCTTGGACTACCTAAACTAACTGTCTCCACCACTCATACAGCGAATGCCTCCCCTCACTATGATCTCCACTTTTTTGGTTTGGTATCATCCTTCTATTGCTCTTATTGGCTTGGATCTAGGGATTCCGCCCTAGAGTTTCTTGGATTCTCAACAATCTATCTCCAAGTAGAGCTAACAATGTGTTGTCCACTGAAGTTGCACCATGGTGGACAACCCGTGAACCACAGAAGACTTGAACAATGTTATTGTTCACTTGCCAGAGTTCAATGTTCATCACGCAAATAATTTTCGCCCTTTGTAATAATTTGCATGTCTAGACCCCTGCAAGGGAATTGTAATAAGTTGGTCTATGCATGAACTTTTTATGAAAGGTTTGGCCGACCTTACGGCTTGTTATCATGGTACTCTAGAGTGTTTTTTCCTTAGGAATTATGCGTTACTCTTCAGTGATGTATAATTCCCGAGTTTTTCACTCATAGCTCCAAAGCTGGAGTATTTCCATGATGGTAAATTTTGAGGGGTTATTAAAGCCTATTGAAATGTATTTTTGTAACATGCTAGCCATCAGTAATAAGTCATATGGACATGTACTAGGTCCCCTAGGAGTTTGAAGTCATTCCGACGAAAATAATTTTTTTCGTTTTTTAAGCCATTTTTTAATGATTTAAATGGAGAATTCAAAATGTAAAAAAATGTGATCCGGAGTCCGTTTTTGGCATGGTTGGGCTCATTTTCAAGCCCGGGGCAACATCTTTACCCCAGGGGCCACTTTCACTATGTTTCGGGCAGTTGAAACACCTCGGATGGCGTTATTTGGCTAATAGAGCATCAAAATGGCATTTTAATGCTAAATTTTGAGAAAATGCACAAAAGTCAAAAAAATCAAAAAGTAAAAAATTAATATTTTAAAGATGGGAATGGCATGGAGGTGGGTCCCTCATGCCATGGGACCCACTTCAAAGTATAATGGATGTCAAACTATGCTTTAAAGAAATTGTTATGAATGGTTTTAAAAAAAAGAGAGGTGACGTGAGGAAGGCTCACGCTATCACGCTATCATCGTTTGGAATAATGTGAAGTGGTGAGTGGGTGAGGGTGGACCCCTCCCCACTTAAGAAATTTCATTTTAACTTAAGCCATGGTATATCATGTCTTTCCATTTGTTAGCGAATTACTTAAGGGAAGATTGACGTCAACTCTTGTGGAGCTCACGCTAGCGTGGAGGTGGGTGCAAGTGGGGTGACGATGGACCCCTCCCCATGCTTTGATTTAAAAAATAAAGTAAAGTGTGAAGCTTGCAAATAAAGCCTATGTTCACGATCCTTTCATTAAATTGAACGTGAAGGATGACTATCGTGCCGTACCATTCACGTGAAGAAGGAAGGGTCGCACGTGTGGTTTAGTTAGTGAGGGTTTTTGATGTGTTGGCATTTGTTGGGTGATTTAGGTCGGTTCCTCTTCACTTCAACTCTGGTTTAGCTCAGTTCAAGTTCACTTCAACTCAGTTACATGCTGAGTTGATCTTCAGTTCATTAATCCCCCTCTCGGGTTGGGTTTTGTATAAATAAGAGGTCTCTTCTCCCATTTTTGGATGGATGTATTGAACCTCTGCTTCATTGTACACTGGTATTTTTTCTTAATAATCTTTTGAAGGCTTTGGAGGTCTATCTTGCATTGGTGTTGGACCTTGGATGATGACGTGACATTGTTTCATTGTCTTTTCATTTACTATTACATGCTTGCAATATTGTGGATCTAGTTTATTGAATATAGAAACAAGTATTTACGGTTGATAATTTACTTGTTTTTGCTTAGATATTAGGAGATTCAAATGCAACAAACAGTATTCAGTTGTACTCAAGTTCATTTGGTTTCATTTTACTCTAACACACTAAGATCCCCATTGTTGTTTTGCAAGTTTTTTTTTGTGATTGTTTAAGCTGCAGGTCACAAGCTTAAGGGAATTTGGAATTCAATTATTCCACCTTCTCTTGGGCAACTTTTTATCTAACACTCTTGCATACAGATTTCTCCAAAAGCATCTACAAGAGGAGCATTGGAAATAAAAAGGCTCATCCATCTCTTCAAACAAATCTCTCTTTTTCATTTTTGTCTTTTAGCTTTGCTTAAGAAATAGATCTATTATTTCATGCTTAGTATTTGGATCTATCATTCTTTAAGCATTGCTAATTAGTTAGATCTGATTTGTTTTTAAAAGAAATTTATCATTCATTAGATCTAAGCTAGGAAATTGTGCTTACACTTAGTAAATTTTGCCAAATTTTCCTAAGTACAAATTTTCAAATTTTTTTATTTTTTTTATTGTCTTTCCCATCATCTTCTAACACTTTTAGCTTGCTGGTTTTTAGCAAGCCTGCACATAAAAGTGAAGATTTGGAGTGACCAAGACCATCAAAGAGGGCTTAGAAAAATCCGGTGGACACCCATTTTGTTGTAATACCTTTGTACACTATTGTAAGCTCTTAGATCCAAATTTAATGGACTAAGAAGCACTTCATTTTCAGCATACAAATTGTAAAAGATCTAAATGAGAGCAGTGGGGTAACCAACACCCACATCCCATCCCCTCTAGGGGGATTTGAGTTTTTTTGTCATTTTCATGAGTTTGCATTTTTCTAACTCCACTAATTCACACACTCACTTCTTAAGTGTAGGGTGTATACTTTCATTCAAATTTCGTAGTTTAATCCATTTTCATTATTGCAAAAGTAGTTTAGAAATAAAACCACTCTTCGTCGCCACGAATTATGCTCTCGCCTCCACCCAAAGGCTTTGCCGATTAGTGGAGATTGATCAAAAAAGTGACGCATATGTTTGGCCATCATTTTTTTTTATAAGTATTGTTTTATTTTCATGTTTTAACTTGTTTAATAAAATGAATCCAAAGTCTCTTGAACTTCGCTAAAAAGCAAGTCAAGAGCGCTCTCTGTGGGAGAGTCGATGGTTACTTGTTCAAATTTGGAATAAACCTATTTCGCTACCGCTACGTATGCTCTACCCTTGTTTGGGATACTCAGAAATAGTGGATGCACTTTTTAACATTTCACATTTAACTTAATCAGTCACTGTTATCACCAACCTTGTAGTTGCCTATGTGAGGTGGATCCAGGATGGATGGTAGAGGGACCAGCAACTAAGGAGGTGGAACCAAGATTGCCTCGACTCCCAAATGGATGGTTGTCACGCCAATCAAGGCAATCTTCGCTTTATGTTGTCTTAGCCCAAGACAACAAGGGGGGGACCCAGATCTACTCCCGATAGGAGAAATCAAACCTAGACACCAGATCAGATCAAATGGACTTGAGGTACGTAAGGTGTAAGGTAATGGAAACCCTAGATCTATGGATGATGTCACTAGGTGAACCAAGGATTTGGATTATGGTTTAGGGAGTGTGAGGCTTGATCCAAAGTGGGACACAGGTGACCTATGAAGTAAATACTAGATCTGGGTTTAAGGTACTAGAAATAGGTGAAGATATTCGCTACCTTGGGATACGTAACCAATGTAGGGAGGGAAACGACAGGATTGGGGCTATTTAGTACCCAAGGACAAACTCGATGAATGATATGACAATGTCAAAGTACCCGAGTCACCAGGAAAAAGTCAAATCTCAGAAAAAAGAGGCCAAAGAGGGGGTAGCGCTAGGGTTGGAGATCAGTGCCTGTCAGATCCAGGGCAATGGAGTCACTATTTGCCTAGCATTGGAGGAAACCCACCTGGGAAATAGCTTGATCTACAAACCCAAAAAGGTATTTGACCGAAAAAGTCAGATCACGGGAAAATCCAGCAGCAAGATGGCTAGCACCAGGGTTTGGGAGGCTAGTTTCTTGGATCTAGGGCAACCTGTCAGCTTCTAGCTCAGCGTTGAAGGTGATTTGGTGAGAGGATGACCCGATCTACAAGCCCACAAAGGTGCCGAAAAAATCAGATGACAGAAAAAGTCACAAAAATGGTGGACAACACTAGGGTTTGGGAGGTCAAAGATCAAGCGGTCCTTTTTTAAGTATTTTTTGGTTTCTGATATATCCCAAATCCCGATATTTTCTATTCCTAAGCAAATATGCTGATACAACTGGGCATGCAAACTGCCATGCAAAAATCCCTATTTTATAGGAAAAATTAGGGTTAGGGTTTGTGAGATAGAATGAACACTTACCACTGATAAGCCGGCTAGACTGCTTCGGTGAAAGTATGCAAGCACCGAGAACTAGATCGGAGATGGGCAGATCTCTTCTGCTTCCGGTGAACCCCCAGCAGCAAGAACCCCAGTCAAAAAAGGGTGACGCTTTCAGTGAAGGAGGTGTCCGATGAAGCTGCCGATTTGCAGGGCTGATAGCCTTCCTGTGCTGGAGAGAATGTCTGGTACATGCAGGATTTCTGAGACCTCTAGGCAGGATAGCGACTTGCTCTAGAGAGACAGCTGCTCACGCCCCTGGGATCCCGAAACTGCTGATAACTGCTCCGGATGAGCACGGATGGATCTGATAATCACCGGGTACCGGAGTATGATGCTGATGATGAGAATGGTGCCTGAGTTTCGGAGTAAAGCTGAGATCTGAAGGCCCAGCAACTGATTAGGGCTTTCTGGCTAAAAACGCCCCCTTACGGCTGCACACGTGTCCCTGCAACGATCTATACCATATACTGGATAACTTATGAATGAATGAAGAACAAGTGGTGAACCTGTATGGCTTACCCTGAATAAGACTAGGACAGAAGTTTCACTGCCGAAATCCCGTTAGCTGAAGACTCCGTCTCCAACCCCAACTGCTGTGCGGCACACTGTGCTGCTATCCAAGAGCTCCCAAAATAATCATAATCCAAAGTGAAGTCTCCTTTCGCTTTATCCTCTATTTATAACGTTCAACTGCGCAAACCCTAATCTTTGACCTAATTAGGTCACTTTATCTTCTAATTTGCCGTTGACTTGCATGCATGCGGATGGAGACTTGAAGAGTGCATGCATCATTAAATAATGCTTGGATGGCATGCACGAAGGTGGCTTTTGGCCCCGGTGGCCCTTCTTGACCTAATGATCATGCCCTAGATCTTCTATGGATGGCATCAGTCCTTAGCTGATTCCCTAGCTATCAATAACCGCTCGAACCCACAGGAATCACATAGGTTAGCGGTTTTGGGCCTCAAGGCCTAATTGGAAGAGGACATTACAATTTCTCTTATTATAGAATTTTCAGTGTAAAATGAAGGAAAGCAAAGGCCAATGGATTGAGGTCTGGAAGAAAGGGACTAACCTGTAAATTTTACCTGAAAAACCTTATAGATGCCTTGATGATGATGATCCCTACTATCCCGATCATTTTGAGAAGCTATGAACGAGTTCTATGTACAACGTTTTGCCCCAAGGAGTCAATGCGCCCTCTCTCCTGCACAACAAACGTCAACCATATCAGATTTGTTGCAACATGAGAAAAAAGTTAAATGCTACAGAAAAATAGCAAGAAGAAATCATAGATCGCAATGACACTAATGAAAACCCCTTGATAAAAACGAAGACAATCCAAGCAAGTTAAGGTCACCCTGTAAAAACGCCCGAGCTGAAGTCGCCCTCCTGTAGACAAGACAAAGATTCCTGAAAAAAGATATAGATCACACAACAATTTCTCGAATGCTAGGAAGCAAAAGACTTTCCAATCACTATCTAAGAACACCAGATGCAACGGAGATCCAAGAATATCCACACGAAAAAATTTTCTATTATTCAGATCTAAGAGCCAAAGGCCCCTTGCAAATAAGAAGCTCTCTCCTTTAAATAGGAATGAGAGAACCAAAATCCTAACCACTTTTCAAATGAGTGGCTAAGATTAAAAGATACAAATGTTTAATCAATGGTTGAGATGAGTTCAACATACAATACATGGATCAATATAACAATATAATATAAAAGTGGACTAAATTACCCAAAGAGAGGGTACCCCACTCAATAAGAAATAAATGAAGCACATGGTGGGTCCATGGAGTGTTAACTAACTCCCTCTAGGTGTCTCCATGGCACAATAAAAATAATATATTTTTTTAAACTATGAAATTGTGCCTCCTTGGGGAAATCGTGAGCCTCCCAAAAGCTCCAAAAAATAATATAAAATGCCCGAAAAAATAGATGTGGGCCCAATCAAGTGCTGCAACTGCTGGAGAAGGTGTGGAGGACATCATTCTCATCATCATGACTCATCCCATGCCATTTCCTTGCCTCAGTAGCCCAAATCGAATTCTTTCAGTAGCCATTTAATCATTTTTTAATCTGCCTCGGGAAACGTGAACCTGTCAAAACAGCCTCCTAGGGTGCCTACGTTGTCCAAATGAGCCCATCAAGATCTATGGGAGGGGGGTAGTATGGTACAATCAAGTGGCTGGACCCCCTATGCCCCATACAGCGCTCTAGGAGATCCAATAAGATCATCTCCCTGCTCAGACATGACTTCTAGTGAAGCAGAACTGCACCAGAAAAGTAAAATGAGCCTGATCATCTTTGTAAGTGCCCGAAACTGACAACAAGTTGTCTCGCTGGACTCAAAGAGTCCAAATCCATCTAAGGTATATACTCATGAGTCATACCTATTCCAAGTCTTTGCCTAGTCATCTGCAATATCTAATAGACAATATAATCACCTGTAACTAACCAGATACCAATAATATAACTTAGACTGTCATCCATCTGCTACAAGTGTTAAGAGGCTAAGACATGCTCTACAAATCATTTAAGTAACAATCATAACAAATAGCAATCACTTCACTGGCGGTACATCAACCAAATACATATCTAGGGTTTTATTTATTATAACTCAGACCAGACTTTCAAAACTATACTCACTTCATAGTTGTAGTCAATTTGCTAGTGAAGGGTGAAGGCTAAAATTCATAGGGTTAGGCCAAAGGATGACTGCCCACTCAACACTATGACACTTTGGATATGGAAAGGGGATACTCACTATAGCCATATGTCGGACAAACAACAACAAAGGGGATGGCAGTGCCTCACAAATGGGTTAACTACTTCAAAGATGCTTACTCACCTTGACAAATGCTCACAATCCAACTCAATACATGTAAGGCCAGCAATCTTTAGATATAACGTTTTAGGAACCATTGCTTTTTTTGGCCTTTGATTTTCCATAGTCTTTGTCCACATATTTTTATACAGACTTTTATCATTTAATCTTTATGCATTCATGTATGTTGAAAAACACTACTTTTCATGAATGTTTAAGATATTTCATTGCAATATTTTCTGATTTCAGAGCCAATTTCATTAGGCTAGCCTTACATTCACGTATGTTGAAAAACACTACTTTTCATGAATGGGCTTTTATAAAATATTCATTGTATTTCCAAATACCTTGTATTGATGGCAGCGCCACTTGTTTTAGGTAAGCAAACACATCCTAGGCAACTCAAAGTCGAGACACAAATAAACAAGGAGGCTTGACAAAGGCTCTAGCGGGGAAAGGTCCTCCATGCCACAAGTCAAGTAGTAAGTCGGCCTAAAACAAAACTGGAAGGTAATGGATGAGTGGAGACAATAAATAATGAAACCAACACTAGCAAGCCAAAGTATGGTGGGAATGACTACCTCTATTCTCCCTAAGGAGGGTAAAACCAATGAGTATAGGCCAAGAACTTCAAACTCTGAGTAGGGACATCAATACATAATACAGATACATCCAAGTCTACATATTTATATGACCGCCAGATCATGATACTAAATGCTAACACATGTCACACAAATGAGTATAAGAGCAATGGTAACCATAACACAATATAATATAAGCCGATTCATAAGCATGAAAATAATCCATTTGAACCAACATCTGTCCAATGAGAAAACACTGATGCAAATTTGGGCACTGCTAACTGCTCTGTACATGACTAAATGGCTACATCGGTCCTCAAATCTGAGTGTCGTGAGACTCAGTCCTGGCATGGAAAAGTACTATAGTCCATAAATAAAATAATGATCCATCATAAATGCTCATCTCAGCATCTCATTTGTAGGAGATCTGGCTAAAAAAGTGTACTGAATCTGAAAAATAGAATATGGTAGCCTGACTACTATCTATGTGATAACAGTCACCTAATAAAATTAACCACCCAAAAGATAAGCGAAAATACGACACTTCTCTTGGAACCACTGTACTTAGATCTTGGGGGCACTGTTAGACTACATACCTGGTTGGTGTAGTGTTGAACACGCTCCTGGGACTTTGGCAGCCAACATGTCCTTGTACGGAGCCACCAAACCCTAATTTCTAGACATTCCTCTCTGTACCTTTACGGTATCTCGAGAGTTTCCCTTCTTTCCCTAACCAAGATTCGCAATCTAATAATTTAAATTTACCAAGATACACTTGCACAACATTTCCCTTTTTCAGCAATTATCATTTTTCTCACTATGTTGACTCCATAAGGCAATGGTCCTTGCACTCTCATTTTCTTATTATTAGTATCAAGTATCATGCATCTTTTTTATATTTTACAGTAATTTTTAATTCATGCTGTTAAAATGACTCTTTTAAACTATTCTTGCAATTATATCTTGAAACCCCACTTTTAAACTCCCAAAAACTTAATAAACAAACCATCAACTAATTGGATAATCCTAATAACCTTAGTAATTGTCCATAGGGACTACCCCCCTTGGCTTTCGTTGGGAGTTTTTCCTAAACGGAGGAGTCAGGATCAGGTGACAGCACTTAACTCTTTGCTTGCCCCCAAGGCCGCACCTCTCCCTTTTGCCGAGAGACAGCCATTCAAAAGATTTTTGGCTGACGGTGTGCACATCAACGGGCAACACAATGCACCAGCCACGAGGAGAGCACCTCATAGGTGAGGGCATACATAATTTATCATTCCTTTTTAATATATTTACTATATTTGTTTGATTGACCTAGAATTCTTATAAATATTGCATTGCTTCAAAGGCAATTTTTTCAAGTATTTCATGGAAAGAATCTTAGCATTTTGGAGCATTGCAAAGAGGGGCATCCCTTGGTTGCTCTTCAAGAGGGATTTCAGCCATTATCTTGCTCAAGTAGCATCTCTCGTTTCTCTCTCTTTCACTTTGATTTTGTTTTTAGCTAAACAACATAGGTTAACTACGAGGTAAAACTACCTAGCTTTCTAGTTTCCATTTTCCAATATAAGCTACAATGAAACCCTGGGGCATCTCTTGGTTGCTCTTCAAGAGGGATTTCATCCATTAGCTTGCTCAAGTAGCATCTCTCGTTTCTCTCTCTTTCACTTTGATTTTGTTTTTAGCTAAACAACATAGGTTAACTACGAGGTAAAACTACTTAGCCTTCTAGTTTCCATTTCCAATGTAAGCTACAATGAAACCCTGGGAGATTTCATCGAAGTAGCCCTCAAAGTAACCAGCTCTAGGAGAATATTAAAGCAGACTTAATAAGTAATCTAGTCAATTTCCCTTATTTCACCACTTTGTGAGCTGTCGGTTGACCCCAATAACCAAGTGGCAACTTCCACTCCTTTCCTCCTCTCTTGCAATGGTAAGTGGGCTAATTGTGTAGTAGTGCAGTGCTTCACTCTATAGCATAATACACTGGAATAAAACTTATATGCATGGAGATAATTCTCCTTACATAAGTTAAACAACATAGCCGAAAGAAAATAAGTATATTTAAATGCCAAAAGCCTTGCTCTTGGAGTAACAGCAAAATTTTAATTGAAAGAAAAGAGTGATTTCCAAATTCCACATCAAAAAATTAAGATTTTCTTTCTTTTCCTCTAAAATCTATTTCTCATCCTACATGGAAAAAAAATCTCCAATTGCATCCTCAGTAGAAAGAATTGAAATAAAAAAACAAAATTACAACAAATAAACAATGAATTCTAGTAGGACAATAATGCTTAAATTAAAAATTTAAATCATTATGTGAAGAGAGTGCTTTCAGTGATTATTTGGCAAAGGAAGCCCAGTATTTCAACAAAAACTATTAACCTTGACCTGATAACAATTGGTAATCTGTTTACATACCTACAAGAACAACCCCCAAGGGTTCTGCAAGACCAGACAAGGAAGCTAATTTAAAAGCCTGCCACTTGCTGCCACAACATAAACAAGTACAGCATTAAATAACCATGTGCTACTGTTCCTCTCACTCTTACGTCACTAAATGAACATTATTATAGCTCTAGCATTGCATGATTATTCTACAGATAGAGAAAACATGCACATGTGCTGTACTAGAGAATGACATTTAATCCTGTCCTAGGAAAGCAAAAAAATCAATTTCACGTTTCTACTTCAATCATAGATGACTTTGAGATTAAGAAACCCATAGTTTTCTTGTTGAAAGTGCTTCCAGAAACACACCCCTAAGGGCTGCACCGCATAACACAGACTTCATTCGGCTTATAGATGCCACCATGTCTGAAGGGTGTCTCTTCTGCTAAATTCGCCCAGAACATGCACCCAGCCTTATCCCTTTTTAACGTATCATTCAGGTGGGGCTGACCATAGCAAAAATGGATCCCTGGTGGACAGCTCAATATCCCATCAACCTCATGAACCAAGGCCCCGTTATCAAGAAAGAAAACCATACTAAAAGACCAAATACTCTACTATTTAGAGTAGAGGTATATAATTTGAAATCCAAAATAACTGCAAAGTATATCTCTGCAAAAACATGGGGCAGCTAACAATTTACAAAGTTCAAAGTTAAAACTAGTGTTGTAAAGGAAGCTCCTACGTTGATTCATGAAGTGATGTTTATTTGGGATGGAGATGCATTACCTTTCAGTAGCAAAGTAGACGGGCAATGCTACAGCTATTCCCTGCAGAACAGAGATATATGTCAATCCATAGATACATTTTCTTTACATCACATTATCTTCACGAAAATTAGAAATTGCAAACAATATTTCCAATGTCATCTCTTACATAGTAATGGATATGACAATACAAAACATAAACATTCACAGAGAAGATAAGCATGTGGGTATTACTAGTAAAGAATAAAGTCACAATACAAAGAAGAGTCAGACTGGGTTGTAAACTGCAATACACCTAAGTGTTTGGTTTGTGATAAACAAGAAGATGATATTAAGCATATCTTCTGGATTTGTCTTTGGTCATGAATCTTGTAATATTTTTGAATGCAAAAATTATTTTAAGATAAAAATAAGAATGTGTTTAACAGGGGTTTATACAGCTCAATTTTAAAATACTCATTCTTGGTGATAGAAACCTCCTAGTGATCCTTCAGAAGCAGATGGCTCAAAATGTGAAATGCAGATTTCAGTTTGAGAAATGTGAAAATAAAACTTTTTAGTTTGAGTATCAATAGCTACTGTTAGTTTTTTGAGTTACTCAAAGTGTTTACACCATTTTCGGGGGTGCTTCATGAGTTTTGAGGTAATATGGTATATGTTCAGCCCCTAGATGGTCCAAGATTTATTCTAGCATGAGAGATGGTCCATGATGGATATACACAATTGAGATAGCTTGCTCAGTGGATGCTTGACCTCAGTGGATTGCAAGCTCGGTCTTCTTCCCTTAGGCATTGGAGATCTTTTGGCAATTTGGTGGATGCCCGTCATTGAGGCCTGATGAAGGAGCCACTTGTTTAGAGAGTGCCCCACAAGGGATGTGGATCATTGTGCATCAAGGAGGAGGGCTTCAAGCCCTAGCCAGCATGTGGCATCATGGTTTCAAGTTCGGAGGATTAGACATGGCTCAAGGATGCTTGGGGATTTGACAGTGTTCTTGCATGGGATAGTTGACCCAATAGAGTACATTGCTTTGGAAAATAGATGGAGTCCGTGGGGACTCATTATGGAGTGATGTGAACTTGCCTTGTAGCTACATGACCTTGGGAGTCATTATTACGCACAACATTACCATTGGAGCATGACATGTGTACTCTAGAGTCTAGAGCGGATGTCTCACTTGTGTGGCCTACAAGGACTCGCGTAGGTTGCTTGTAAGGGCTTAGGCCCATATAGTATTGATGCCCTCCCTTACCTCACATATAAATAGAGGAACGAGAGAGTCCTTTCACATATCATCATTTGCACACTTTTCTTTGTACTTAGCTTCTTGGAGGAAGTCGGTCGGGTTTCCTCATGAACCCTTGATGAAGTAATGAAGTCTACAGGAGACATCTTCGTTTGGGGTTTGCTCGTGGATGAGATGTCGATAATAATGACTTTCCTTTCTCTCCCGTGGTTCTTCACTTGTACTTGATATCTCTCTAAACTTTCTTAGAGTATCTTAGAGCATCTTGGAGTTCTATGATTAGGGTTTTACCTTTGGAGATTCGAGGTTAGGGTTTTGAGAGAAAACCCTTAGGTGCACTGGTGAAAAAGAAGAGAGGACATCTTGCCTTGTAGGCTGTGTTGGAGAAATTCTTGCACATATCTTCTTGGTTGAACTAGGTTTTGATGAGTTAACCTAGCTAGGGAATTTTAAACAGTTGGAGATTTTTTACTAGACTTGAGAGAAGGCAATGATATGTATTGTTAACTTTTATACCCTTATTCAGTTATTGATTAGCAACAACTATTAATGTGTTCTTCAGTTAACTACTGAACATTAATTGCTGAAAATACAACTGCATAAGAAACCATAAATGCACAATGGAACAACAAAATGCAGCCACACAAAACAGACACAGGGATTATCCCAAAAATCCCAACTGAGGAAAAACCAGATACAACAATACTATAATAGTCTTTCAGATAAACCTTTCGGATCTGGACCAAAACACATAGGAATATGCTCCAAATCCTTTTTGCAAACTGGATAAACAAACCCTAGATCCACCCTGGATCTAGTTGAAAACAGAGAAGTAACACTTCCCTAAAAAAGGTTGCAATCTCAAACTGAGATGTAGACTGCTCACTGCAAGAGGAAATTCGTCTCTTGCAACTGTGATCACTCACTCAATGTATCTCACACTGCCTATGGCAACTCTCCATAGACTCTTTTAGACATTCTTTTTATGTCAATACCATCGGCAATACCATGGGACACCCAATACCAAGGGCCCTCCGATACCATGGGAAAATTGACCTTTTACATAAAGTATTAGAAAAGTCACTTTACAAAGAGTTACAAATTGAGGATATTTTCACATGCTAAATAAAAGGCAACGTAGAAGCACCTATCCTCACAACAAACTTCAACACTCACTCTTATTGAGGAAGGTGTTCTTCACCACCCCCAACTTGTCCCTAAAGAACTCAAACTTCCCCTTAGGCAATCCTTTGGTGAGGATGTCTACAACCTGCTCATCCGTAGAAATGTACTAGAACTTCACAGCTCCTCTCTGAACTCTATCCCTGATTAAATGATACTTGATCTCAATATGCTTGGAACGGTCATGAAACACTAGATTCTCAAAGAGCTTGATGCCACTCTGGATGTCACAATAGATGGTTGTCAGATCCAACTCCTAACCGAATAAACCCGTGAGCATCTTGCGAAGCCATATGGCCTCACAACTTGCCAAACAAACTACCATGTACTCGTCCTCAACAGAACTAAGTGCCACTGACTTTTGCTTTCTGTTGAGCCAAGAAACAACTCACGATCCCAAGCTAAAACAACACCCTGAGGTGCTTTTTCTATCCACTGCACTTCCTTCCCAGTATGAATCTGTATAGGCCACAAACTGCACTCCATCACCTCGAACATACTTGAGTCCATGCTCCACTGTAACTCTCAAATACCTAAGCACATGTTTCGCTACTATCCAATGCACCCTCCTTAGTTCCACCATGTACTGGCTGAGGGTGTTTACAGCAAAACAAATATCCAATCGAGTGTTTACCATATACATCAAAGAGACAATCGACTGTCTATACACCGTGGAATCCACCAACTCTAACTCAAAAGCATTCAACTTCTTCAAGTTGGTGATCATGGGCGTAGTCATAGGCTTGTAGTCCTCCATCCCGAATCTCCTCAAAATCTCAACTGCATATTTTCCTTGACCAAGGAAAATCTCACCTTCATGTTGCCACACCTCCAATCCCAGAAAATAGTCATCATTCCCAAGCCTTCATCTCAAAATTCTCCACAAGATCCCACTTGCATCTTGTTATAAGCGTCTCAAATCCTATCAAAAGCAAGTCATCCACGTATAGTACAAGAATGAATAGATCATCACCAACCAACAAAAAGTACAAGTTGGGATCTGCCTCACTCTTGACGAAGCCCATATTCACTAGATAACTGTCGATACTAGAATACCAAGCTTTAGGTTCCTACTTGAGTCCATACGGAGCCTTCTTCAAACTGCAAACAACAAAATCCCTCCCATGTTCCAAAACCCTAATGTTGCTCTATATAGACTTCCTCCTCGATCACCCCATTGAGGAACATTGTCTTCAAATCCATCTGATGTATCCTACAACCCATCTCTGAGGCAATAGACATAACAGATCTAATTGAAGTATATCGGGAAACAGGAACAAAAGTCTCCTCATAATCAACTCCCTCTTTTGGGGAGAACCCCCTTGCCATGAACCTTGCCTTGAACTTATCCACACTGCCATCTGTAGTACGCTTGATCTTATAGATCCACTTGGAACTCACTACTGACTTCCCCTCTAATCTAGGCACTATATCCCATACATCATTCTTCATGGTGGAAGAATACTCCTTCATTATGGCATCCAACCAAATCTATTGGTTTGCAGCCTCCTCAAAGCTGGAAGGCTCAAAATCAATAATGTTGCTTACGAGTGCCATATAACTGGAAAATCTCTACAATGGTCTACTCATCCTGACTGAAGTCCTTGGAGTATCCACTAGCTCCTGTGCCTCCTTCAGGGTTCGCTCTGCCCACTTTGGCGTCTTCTTTCTAGAAGATTCGACCAAGGTGAATTGAGCTTCCTACTCCTCTTCATGATCATGTTGCTCACCCTGCACACTCGTCAAGGTACCTGCAACTGTGATGGTGGTCTAACCTCTGCCTTTGGAACTCCCTGCTCTTGAGTTTCTGCTTCAACTGGCATGGATCCATACGACTTCCTGAAAGCCTTGTCCTCCTCAAATCTCTCATCCCTCCGTACCACTATCTTCTTTAGTGTTGGAATGTATACCCAGTAGGCTTTTGAGGTTTCATTGTACCCAACAAAAATGCCCTTCTCAACTATTGGCTCAAGCTTCTTCCTCTTCTCAACTAGGACATGACAGTATACTAAGCATCCAAAGATGTGAAAATGTCCAATCTCTGGTTTCTCCCCTGTGAACGCCTCTTCAGGAGTGATCTTCCCCAATACTTTGTGTGAGCTCCTGTTATGCAGATAAACTGCAATGTTGTAAGCTTATGCCCATAAAAACATAGGTAGATCCTGATCATGTAGCATAGCCTTTGCTGCCCCAATGATCGCTATGTTCTTCCTCTCAGCGACTCCATTCTGTTGTGGGTTATATGGGCTTGCCAGCTCTCTCTTAATCCCGGCATTCGCACAGTACTCCTTGAAGGCATTCGAGGTGTACTCGCCTCCATTATCTATTCTGCGCACCTTGATCTTCTTCCTCGTTTGGCTCTCCACAAGAGCTTTGGACTCTTGGAACCATCTGAGAACCTCTCCAGATTCCTTGCTCTTCAAGAAATAGATCCATGACTTCCTAGAATGGTCATTTATGAAACTCACATAATAGCTTAACACTCCAATAGATATGGCTGATATGGGCCCACAAATCTTTGAATGGATCAGATCCAAGACCCCTTTGGACCTATTATCACTTATGGGGAATGCAGTCTTGGCATACTTTCCCATGCCACAACGTTTGCAAATATCGTGATGGTATGTACCAAAAGAAGGAAAACCAGTCACTATCTCCCTAAGCACTTTGAGTGATGCAAATATGCCATATGTCTATGCCATAACTCATTATCATGTGTTGAATTAAGATGCAGCTTCGAAAGATATTCTTATTGTATTTATCTTATTGTATTTGTCATGTAAAACCCTAAAAAGAACAATGTAAAATTGTAATGTAATGTCGGCTCCAAAAGATATTATTATTTTATGTATCGTACTTGTAGAAGGCAAGTCGGCCCCATAAGGAAAAGTCACCCAAAAGACAAGTATAAATAAGGAGGGCGCACCCCTCACTTGACACACTCATAACAAGCAAGTTCGCTCCTACATGAGAAAGAGGTTCACTCCAGCTAAGAAGAAGATTGTTTTGGGTTGTAGAAGACTTGGAAGACATTTATCTCTTGTTCTTGGGTTTGATTAGAAGCTTCTTGTTAACACTGTGACATTTTACTTGGTTGACGAATCTATGTTGAGAAGTTATGTTGAGTTTTTCCCGTGAGAGGGTTTTCCCAGGATAAATCTTTATGTCTGTGTTTACTGTTGAATGTCTTTCTTTCAATGATCCTTATGCATGCAGTTATAATGATGTGATATGCTAAATGAATAAAAGTCAAAATTCTAAAATGGTATCAAACCCATGCTGAAACAATTCATTGCAACAGTCGTAACAGCTACAATACGGTATACCTGCAACTGCCAAAGAATAGGGCTCCATGCTTCTAGCCTTTCCATCCACATATCAAGCTAGACCTTAACATCACTGAACTCACCCTAGGAGAGTGCATCTTCCTATGGAGGCAGATTTCAAATCCGAGAATTTTCATTTTTGACCTAATTATTGTCGGTTCCGGAAACTAGGGTTTCCAATTTTTGCTTGTTTTGTCCACAACTCTGAGTGAAAAGAGGGTTTGCTCAACTCGCCTTGGGAGGGCGCATCTTTCCAGTTGATCAGTTTCTCCATTGAAGAACATTCAATTTTGACCCTCCTCCTGCTAGAGTTTCCAGGACCAGATTTGACAAGATGATAAACAACACCAAGGTTGATGAGAAGCTTGAAGGGGCTAATAAATTCAGAGCATGGAAGTATAGGATGCTCCTCATCCTAAAAGAAAATGACTTGGAAAAATATGTTGAAGAAGGGATTGCAAAGCCAGAGGGAGATGAGGATGAGGCAAAGCAAAAGAACAATGTGGTTAAGGCAAAGAGAATCATAGCAGATTCCATCAAGGATCATTTGATCCCTCATATGAATATCTCATCTTCCAAGACTCTAAAGAAAATGTTTAATGCTTTAACCAAATTGTATGAAGGAAATAATATCAACCAAAAGACGACATTGAGAACACAGCTCAAGAATGTGAAGATGTAGAACTCATAAACAATTCAATCCTACTTCACGAGAGTATCCCAAATCAAAGAACAGCTTGAAGCCATTGGAAACACGGTTAAAGAAGTCGAAATAGTGATGACAACATTGAATGGTATCCCAAGGTCATGGGAATTATTTATTCAAGGAATATGTTCCAGAAGGAAACTAACAAAGTTTAGCAAGTTATGGGAAGAATGCACTCAAGAAGAAGCTAGATTGGTAGCAAGAGAAGAAAAGTTGGGTAATGATGAAGATCAAGCACTAGCAACTCATACAAAGAAGGAAAAGAGCAGAAAGGAAGTTCATCCTTCAAAGAAGTCTCCAAAGTTTCAAAAGTCTCAAAAGACTCAAAGGGATTACTCAAGCATCAGATGCTACAGCTTCCAAAAGATAGGACATATTGCAAGATATTATCCTGAAGTAAAACATCAAATCAGAAGAGGAAGGAATAAAAGACATCATGCTCATGTTGCAGAAGATGATGAACCTGTTCAAAAGAAAGCAAGAGAAGATGATTCAAGTGAAGAAGAATATGTGCTAATATCCACTCTTACAAGGACTGTCACTCATGGAAGTGACATGTGGCTTGTTGATAGTGGTGCTTCTAAGCACATGACTGATTACAAGGATTCTTTCTCAAGTTTGATTCAGAAAGATTCACCTAACAAAGTGAAGCTTAGAGACGATTATCGATATCCTATTAAAGGGGTGGGAGAAGCCTCCTACACTCTGGATCCCGAAAAGCCCATGAAGATGAAGGACCTACTAAATGTACCTGGTTTGAAGAAGAACCTCCTATCCATTTCAGCATTGTATATGAAGGGATTTAGAGTTGCCTTCGTTGATGGAGAAGTTCGCATGTGACCTAAAGGAAACACCATTGATGATGCAGTCATCATTGTTGTTGAAGGACTATACAAATTGAAGGGACACTCATATTCAGTACTAGTACACAGTACCGTGAATCTAAGTGAGCTATGGCATAGAAGACTTGTTCACATTACAAAGCATTACTGATCGGGCAAGATGGACACAAGTCTTCAAAATCATACAATGGAGTACAATACGCTTCCAGAGAATCTAGTGATTTTTGCAAGGAGGCAAAGATCAAGTGGGAGTCAACCAAACAATCAAAGATAAGTATCTTATACATTTCATTTGCTTGATTTGAAATATTGATTCATTGATAAATAGCATAACTATTTAAATTCGTTGGTTAACAACCCTTGTGGACATTTCTGCCATATGTTGCAGAATAGATTATGGAGGAGAGTTTACATCAAAAGATTTCAAATCCTTCTATAGAGAAGTTGGGATTAAGAGGGAGCTCACTACTCCCTGCATGTTGTTGTAAATGTAACTTTAGAAGATATTCTTCATTTTGTTGTATTATTATTTTAATATTACCTTATTATTGTTGTACATCCTTCAGAAATGTTTTTCCTCCGTTCGGAGATGTTATTATTATACTTGGTCATGTAAGAATATCGAGGTAAAACCTATGTTGTAAGTCAGGGGAATAGTCCACAAAAGAACAAATGTAAAATGTATTTTTGAGTGTCGATAGGAAAAGTCGGCCTAGTAAGGTCATGAAGTCGAACCAGTTAGGTAAAAGGTCACCCACATGAAAGAGTATAAATAGGGAGATGCCCTCCTTCATTTGGACACACAACAAGCTCAAGCAAGTTCGCTCCAAAGTGAAGGAAGACAAGTTCTCTGCGGTAGAGAAAAAGAAGAAGTTGCGAAGGATATCTTATCTCTTGGTTTTTTATCTTTGCCTGACACTGTACTTAATGACGAATCTATATTGAAGAGTTGTTGGGTTTTCTCCCTTGTGATTTCCCAGGATAAATCTCAGTGTTCTTTTGTCTTGTTGTGCTTGTCTTTCTTTCAATGATCCTAATGTTATGGCTATGATGAAATGATGCCAGATGTTTAAAGATCTTGTATAACCATTAATACTCTAACATGGTATCAGAGCTACCCTAAAAGAAGTATTTTTGTAGCCGTGACACTGCTACAACTACGGGTACTGGAGATTAGGGTTTCATGCTTGAAGCCCTAGAAGGAAAAATCTAGTCATCCAGGCATTTTCGCTATAACTCGATTTTGATGAAGGCTCTGGAGTGAAAACTCGGATATGCCGAAGATGAAACGTTGATCTAACTTGTGTATGAGTTTCAACCTTAGATTCGTTGTACTTTCTTTGATATGATCCCTCATAAATAGGGTTCCATCCTCTTCCAAGATTCAGTTTTAAATAGGTAACCTAGGGAGATATGTTATATCTCGGTCTAGGAAGATCCAAATCGAATTTTGTAAGATGTTCCAGAAAGGGCACGGGCTGTAGTTTCTGTGGTGCAAATTTCAGAACCCTGAGATGAAACAGTGACACATGGAAGTCCGTACAACTTCGCTATAGTGAACCAATCCATAAACAGGTCACCTTGGGAAACCTAGCATAACTTCCATTTGGTGAATCCAAACTTGCTCTAACCTGTGTTTTTGGAAAGAAGACATATCAGACTACCTCAGGGCGAAGTTTCAAACCTTGAGGAGCAAAAATTTCAAACATACATCAGAAATAAGACCGAACGATTCAACCAAAGAAATTGAAGAAACCAGGGCATCAAATATTTTGCAGTTCTATCCATAGATTTGGGAAAAGGAGTATACTATTGAGCTCGCCTTGAGGGGGCGCATCTTTCTATCCAATCAGATCTACAAGACACCAAAGTTGAAAAGATAGGGTTTCTCTATCAAACCCTAGGTCCACCAGAAGCAATTTTCTAGAAAAGCTTTGGAGCAAGTATCCAGTTGAGGCAATCTCATTGGTAAGTTCTATTCTCTCTATTTCTATTTGAGGTTCTCACTTTTATCAAAATGACAAACAGTACCAAGCTTGAAGGAGATGAGAACTTCCGGGCATGAAAGTATAGAGTACTTCTCATACTATAAGAGCATGACTTGGAGAAATATGTCAAAGAAGAAGTTGCAGACCCAGAGGGAGATGAGGTCAAAGCTAAGCATAAGAAGAACCTAGTCAAAGCCAAGAGGAGTATTGTCCACTCCATCAAGGACCCATCTCAAGGGTGTGAAGATGCATATGTCAAAAAGCATTAAATCCTACTTCACAAGGGTCTCCCAAGTCAAGGAACAACTAGAATCCATTGGAAACAATGTCAACGAAGCAGAAGTGGCGATGACCACCTTGAATGGTCTCCCAAGATCATGGGAATCTTTCATTCAAGAAATTTGTGCCAAAAGGAGGCTCACCATGTTCAGTAGACTATGGAAGAATGCACACAAGAAGAGCCCCAACTAGTAGCAAGAGAAGAAAAGCTAGGTGATGATAACAATCAACCCTAACAGGTCATGCCGCCGAAGATGATGAACCAACTGAAAAGAAAACAAGGGAAGATTCCTCAAGTTATGAGTAGTATGTAATTTGATCCGGAAGGATTCATCCCATGATGAAGAAGAACCTCTTATCCATCTCAACATTGGATAAGAAGGGATGAAGTCATGATTGATGAAGAGGAACCTCTTATCCATCTCGACATTGGATAAGAAGGGATGCAGTCCTGATTGATGAAGAAGAAGGGACACTCATATCTATGGTGTAGAAGACTTGCTCAACATTGTCGATCATGAGCAAGACAAACACAGGTCCTCAAAATCAAACGATGTAGTAGAACACATTGTCAAAGACTTCAGTAATTCCTGCAAAAAGACAGAGATCAAGAGGGAGTCTACCAAACAAACAAAGATAAGTGTTTAAATTGTCATTTCCTATATATCGAGTTACTTAAATGATATTGTTCAGTTGTGTACATCTTTATGTTACTAGATTTAGGAAATGTATAATGCATTTTAGAGTGTTTGAATTCATGAACAGTATACTACTAATATGCATGTGATGGATAAGTGGCTTATGGTGTTGTACAACATTCCATTGCTACTTATCTAGAATGAAACCTCTTTGCTGACATATTGGGAGTAGTGCACACTCTTAATAATGTTCTGGTAGAGATGGAAGTCATCTAGAAAGTTACCGTATGTACAGGATATGGATGAATGTTGTAGCATTGGCTAAGATAGTTGCATGGCAATGTGACATATGTCTTTATGCATAAGAATTTGTCATTATTAATATGTTTTGAAAAATATGAAATGTTTCTAATCATGCAACTAAATTTGACTTGTAGGAAGGATCGTATGCAATCACCTACAAGAGAAGAATGATGAAGCTTGTTTCGAAGAACAAGTGACGATGGTTCAACCATAACACTCAAAGAAGATTCTCTCCAATAAGATACATGAAGAGGGACCTGAAGCTCCCAGGGTCAGAGACATCGTGATGGAAGAAAGAGCTTCAGAAGAATATGAGAATCATGATATGACTAAGCCACTGAGACCTGTAGATCCACCTTGAGAGGTGAACACATACAAGAGAAGACAAGGTTGGGCACGAGAGATAATCCAAGATGAAGAAAAGTATGGTGCTCCAGACGAGACTTCCAAAGAAAGAAAGAGGACTCAGACACACTCTAGTTTTGTGCCACTATTGTGTGACATCATTGATGCAAAGCCTTCCATCTATGAAGAAGCAACCAAGAAGAAAGAGTGGAATGATGCTATGATCAAAGAGTACTAGTCGATCATGAAGAATGATGTCTGGGATGTGGTTTTGAGACCTAAAGGGAAGTCTGTAGATCTACAAGATCAAGCATGTAGCAGATGGCAGCATCGAGAAATACAAAGCAAGGTTCGTGGTTTCTCTAAGAAAAAGGGACTCAATTATGGCTAGATGTTTGCTCCATTGACCAGACACACTTCTTCACTAAAGTAGAAGTGCATATCAAGCAACCTCCAAGACTTGGGACTCTCAACAAACAACCACATGTGCGCAGAAGGCTTTGTACAGGCTCAGAAGGCACCCATGGGAAAGCACATACAGTTACATGAAGAGCTTAAGCATTACCTAGAGTGATGGAGATCTCAACCTTTGCTACAAGGTTGAAGATGGAAGCCTACAGAGGACGAGAAGCTCATAGATGGGCGCAAGAGGAACTTTCAACAAAGTTCGAGATGGAGGATCTTGGTATCCAGTGACCTTGAGAGATGACATAGATGGACACACAGAAGATCAGCAGTAGAGGAGGCTACCTGTCACTCCAGTACAGAATGTCCCGATGCAGAGAGTACAAGATGCAGAGGGAGGATGGTGCTCCGCTTTAGAGGGAGTGGTTACAGTAGATCTCAAAGTTCGATAATCTAGCAATGATTCTTGGGATTAGAAGTGTAGCAAAATCCAGAGGAGATTTTCCTTAGCCAAGGAAAATATGCGGTCTAGATCTTGAAGAGGTTCAATATGTTGGATTGCGAGGCTACACCGATGGCATCGAACTTGAAGTTGTTGTGTGATCCTACTTCAGAGACAGTTGATGCCACAGTCTATAGACAAATGATTGGTTCGTTGATATACTTGATGAACATGAGGTCGGATATTTGCTTTGCGGTGAACACTTTGAGTCAGTACATGGTGGAGCCGAGACAGGTTCACATGGTTGCGGCAAAGCACATGCTAAGGTACCTGAAGGGAACGATCGAGTATATGCAAGAGATCAGAGAATGTGCCTGCAGGGATATGTTGACTCTGATTGGGCTGGTAGTGCTACAAATAGGAAGAGCACTTCAAGGTGTTGCTTCAATTGGGATCTGGCATGGTTTCTTGGTTCAGCAAGAAGCAGACGAGCGTTGCACTAAGTACATCCAAGGCAAAGTATATTGCAGCCTGTTCAGCAAGTTGTGAGGCAGTGTAGCTTCGAAAGCTACTTGCGGGACCATTCGATGTTGAGTTAGAGATGACTTGTGTGTACTGTGACAAACAGAGTTGTTTAAAGTTGTCCGAGAATCCAGTATTTCATGACAAGTCGAAGCACATCGAGATCCGATATCACTATATTCGAGATATGGTGCAGAAAGGAGCAATGAAGCTCCAGTGTGTGGTGACATACAAGCAGACAACTGATGTGTTGACCAAGTCAGTAGCAAGAGTGACATTCGTGTACTTCAGGGAGAAGCTTGGAGTTATCCAGATCGATGTTCCTCGAAAGAGGGAGTGATGTGACATGTCTGAAAGACGCACTTGCACCTGGGTTGCTCTCTACATGTATGGAAAACACAGATGTGTGATCCTAGGCTTCTCTCCACATGGCCAGAGTACGCAGGTGGTATGAGGGTCGTAATACATCTAAGCTGCTCTCCACTGGGTGGAAGACGCAAATGTTCCTGGGGTAGCACTCTACATGTCTAGAAGACGCAGCTATGTGATCCTGGGCTGCTCTCCACATGTCAAGAAGACGTAGGTTGACCGAGGGACGTAATACATCTAGGTTGCTCTCTACATGTCTGGAAGATGCAAGTGTGTGACCTGGGCTTCTCTCCACATGTCAAGAAGATGCAAATGTTCCTGGGATGCTCTCTACATGTCAGAAAGACGTAGGTGTGTGATCCTAGGCTACATGTCAAGAAGACGTAGGTTGTCCGAGGGATGTGATATAGGCACCTCAGTTGTTTTCCACGTGAGATGATGAGATGATCTGGATATGACGAGATGACAGTAGGAGACGTAGGAGTATGATCCTGGCATTAGGGGAGTTTTGAGGTCAAAAATGGGCCTCAAAACAAAAATTGTACCATTAAAATTCACTTTATAAGAACCAATAGGATTCAAGATGATGATGTCAACCATAAGGGTAAAAATTGTATTAAAAAAGGCGAGAAAAAGAAAAAAGTAGCTTTTGTATCGTATTTTTGGCATATCTCCTTATCCATTCACCCAAATTTTGAGTTTGGGGACTCGTTGGATGTGGAATTGGATTTTCGCATCCAAACCATACCCGCACTGCATACTTTTGTGGTACCCACGGCACCCAAAAATCCAAATTTCAATAAAAAAACATATTTTAATATTTGGATGCGGAATTGGATTCCGCGTCCAACCCATACCCACACTGCATACTTTTGAGGTACCCACGGCACCCAAATTTTGATTTTTGGGTGCCGTGGGTACCTCAAAAGTATGCAGTGTGGGTAAATTTTGATTTTTGGGTGCCGTGGGTACCTCAAAAGTATGCAGTGTGGGTATGGGTTGGATGCGGAATCCAATTCCGCATATATTAAAATACGTTTTTTTATTGAAATTTTAATTTTTGGGTGTTGTGGGTACCTCAAAAGTATGTAGTGTGGGTATGGGTTGGATGTGGAATCCAATTCCGCATGCAACGAGTCCCCAAACTCGAAATTTGGGTGAACGGATAAGGAGATATGCCAAAAATATGATAAGAAAAAAATATTTTTTCTTTTCCCCCTCCAAAATTTAGAACTTTTATCCTTATAACTCTTATTTTATTATTTCCCTTATGAGGCCCCGCCTATTTTAGACCTCAAAACTCCCCTAATGGTTGGCCCTGTAGAACTTCTCATGACGTATAGATTCGAGAAATGTCACTAGTCAATGGTCGACGAGATGAGAGTTGATGCAGTAGTGATGATGATCTAGTGATGACAATTATCCATCGATGATGGCGATGTCTAGAGATTGCATCCAGTTGATGACCGAGTCGGAAGAATACCTTCCTTGTTAAGAGGGAGTGTTGTTGTAAATGTAACTTTGGAAGGTATGCTTCATTTTGTTGTATTATTATTTTATTATTATCTTATTATTGTTGTACCTCCTTCGAAAATGTTTTTCCTTCATTCAAAGATGTTATTATTATACTTATTCATGTAAGAATATCGAGGTGAAACCTCTGTTGTAAGTCAGGGCAATAGTTCCCAAAAGAAGAAATGTAAAATGTATTTTTGAGTCTCCCTAGGAGAAGTCGGCCCAGTAAGGACATGAAGTTGGCCCAATTAGGTAAAAGGTCACCCACATGAAAGAGTAAAAATAGGGAGGCACCCTCCGTCATTTGGACACACAACAAGCTCAAGCGAGTTCGCTCCAAACTGAAGGAAGACAAGTTCTCTGCGGTAGAGAAGAAGAAGAAGTTGTGAAGGGTATCTTATCTCTTAGTTTTTCTATCTTTGTCTGACATTGTACTTAGAGACGAATCTATACTGAAGAAGTTTATAGGTTTTCTCCCTTGTGGTTTCCAAGGATAAATCTTTGTGTTCTTTTGTCTTGTTGTGCTTGTCTTTCTTTCAGTGATCCTAATGTTATGGTTATGATGAAATAATGCTAAATGTTTAAAGATCTTGTATAACCATTAAAACTCTAACACTACAATCCGCAACAAAATGGTGTAGCAGAAAGAAAGAACCAAACAATAATGGAAGCAGTAAAGGCCATGATACATGATCAAGACATACCGATGCACTTATGGGTAGAAACAAACAGGGTTGTTGTATATGTACAAAATAGAAATTCTAACAATGCACTAGGGAACAAGACACCAGAAGAGACATTTACAGGAGAAAAACCAGAGGTCAACCACCTGAAGATATTTGGTTGTCTAGTATATGTGCATGTTCCGAAAGAGAAAAGATCGAAGTCATACCCTTTTACTGAAGAAGTTGCTAGGTTTTCTCCCTCGTGGTATCCCAAGATAAATCTCTGTGTTCTTTTGTCTTGTTGTGCTTATCTTTCTTTCAGTGATCCTAATGTTATGGTTATGATGAAATAATACTAAATGTTTCAAGATCTTGTATAACCATTAAAACTCTAACACTACAATCCGCAACAAAATGGTGTAGCAGAAAGAAAGAACCAAACAATAATGGAAGTGTTACCAACTATTTTGTACAATAGTTGAACTTCCTATTGAGCCGCCAATGATTGAGCATGATGAATGCTCATCTCCAGAGTTCAGAAGTTCAGTATGTTGGAGTTAGCCAGTTTCGGCTGGCCTTTTTTACTTTTTGTAAATACATGTTCATAGTACATACCCCCCTTGGGGAAATTGTAAAAAATGTCCTAGCATTTAATTTTTTATAAAAGGCTCGGCTTCCCAGACTTAAGCATCAAGCCGACTAGCCCAGAGTGTTTTTCCCTTGGTTATTATTGGTTGTTGAACAAACGACTAATAATTTCTGAGTTTTTCACTCACACCTCCAAAGTTGGGGTAGTCGTCTTGGTGTTTCGACCTTAGGAGGTCGTGTCAGTGTTTTTCAACATGCTAGGCATTCAAATTGAGTCGTATGAACATGTACTAGGTCCCCCTAGAGTTTCATTTTATTCCGAGAAAAATTCAATTTTTCTGTTTTTTAAGCCATTTTTTAATGGTTTAAATGCAAAATTCAAATTGTAAAAAAAGTATGATCCGAAGTCCGTTTTTTGCGTGGTTGGGCTCATTTTCGAGCCCGGAGCAACATCTTTACCCCAAGGGCTACTTTCACTATGCTTCGACCAGCTGAAACATCCCAGAAGGCATTATTTGGCTAACAGAGCATCAGATTGGCATTTAATTGCTAAATTATGAAGAAATGCACTAAAGTCCAAATATTAAAAAAGTCAAAAATCAATCTTTTTTAAGTGGGAAGTGACTTGGCATCTGGGTCCCCATTGATTTATGACCCTCTTCCTCATGATATGTGTTAGAACTATGGATAAGAGGCATTGCTAAGAATTATTCCATGAAGAGGGTGACATGAGGAAAGCTCATGTGTGATGTAAGGGATGTGGTGAATGGGATTGGGGTGGACCCCTCCCCTATATTATAATCTTTTAAAACCATAGTATTACCAAAACAATTATTTGCACAATCGCATGGTCTCAAAGGTTTGGGGGATGATGTCACGCTAGTTAAAAGCGTGAGCATGGTTGCGCTAGAGTGGGTGAGGGTTGACCCCTCCCCACGCATTGAATAAAAAGGATGTGGCATATATTATGCTAACAAGCCTTATGTTAAATAAATTCAATCCTTCGTCATCAATTATTTTCTCATCCATGCCAGCTCCATTTATTCCGTACAATCGCATGAAGAGAGGATGACTCGCACAATTGGTGAAGGTTGGTGATGTGTTGGCATTCGTTGGGTGAAGAAGGTCAATTCCTCTTCACTTCAACTCTAGTTTAGCTTAGTTCGACTCCTCTTCAAACTCAGTCACACTAAGCTTGATCTTTAGTTCATTAATTCCCCCCTGGGGCTTGGTTTTTGTATAAATTGATGCTCTTCTTCCTCATTATGGACGGATGGAAGGGACCTCTGCTTATTGTAATGTTGTTGAGATTTTGATAATAAAATTGAAAGACTTTGGAGGTCTACCGTGTGCCATTGGATGGATGCCAGATAAATGAGGTGATATTGTATGATTTAAGAACTTCTCTTGTTTATGATTGATGTATCTAGCTTAGAGGATCATGCATGATACATAGGATAAGTATTTACAGCTGCTAAGTTACTTATTTATGATTTGCATTGGAAAGATATAGGAGTAACCAACTTTATTCAGTTATATTGAGTTTCTTCAAGTTTTTCCTTTGCATGCATACTAGATCTAATCAAGTTTGTGCAAGAGTTGTTCTACAGTTTTGCAGGTCACGAGATCCATAGGAAGAGTTGAACTAAGCTGTCTCTTCCCTTCCTTAGTGTCGTTTTCTTAATCTAACCTTTGTTGCAGGGACTCCAAGGCTATCAGTGAAAGATCAAGCAAGAGCTTGAGTTGCCCCATCCATCTCTTACACCCAAACTCTCTCTTTTCCCGGTTACTTGTTGATTATGCTTAGGAAATAGATTCGTCATTGTATGCTTATTTTTGGAATCAATATTTCTTTAAGTATTCAGATCTGATTTGTCTTCAAAGAATTACATCATTTAAAATAGATCTAAGCTTGGAAAAATTGTGCTTTTACTTCAAAATTCTGAAAGTTTTTCTAAGTAAAAAAAAATTTCAATTTTTTTTTTATTTTTTCATTGTCTTTCCCATCGTTTTCTAACTTTTATTGTTCGCTGGTTTTTAGCAGCTCTGCACACAAAAGTGGAGTTTTGGAACAACCAAGACCATCAAGGAGGCCCAAGACAGTCCGACAGACACCCCCTTTACTATAGTGCCTCGGTGCACTGTTGTAAGCTCTTAGATCCAAGTTTGTTGGACTAAGAAGCACTGCTTTTTTCATCTCAAAATTGTAAAAATTTAAACAGAGCAGTGGGGTAACCAGCACCCACATCCCATCCCCCCTAGGGGGATTTGCGTCTTTTTGTCAATTTTTGAGATTGCATTTTTCTAACCCCACCACCTCACACACACACTTTGTAAGTGCAGGGTGTATACTTCTTTCACAGTTTGTAGCTTAATTCATTTTATTTGTTGCATAAATAATCTAGAAATAAATGAACCCAAAGTCTCTTGAACTTCGTTGAAAAGAAAGTCAAGAGCGCTCTCTGTCGGAGAGTTTTATTTTTTATTTTTTTTTAGCTTAGTTGCATTGTTTCAACTTTCATAAATCTCTTGAATCTCGCCTTAAGGCGGATTAAGAGTGCTCTCTGTCGGAGGGTTGTTAGAATTATTCTCCTTCACCCTTAACTAAAATCGGAACAAACATTTGTTCTACGCTGTGTATGCTCTACCCAGTTCGGATACCCAGAAGCAGCCGTAGACTTTTTTAATTCTCACATTCTAATTCTATTGCAACCATAATAAAATTTACCAACTTTCCCCATGCGAAAATCCAACGCCTAGATTTAAGCCATTGCGGTGGCAAATTACCCAAAGGAAGCAGGAACAACTGGTCAGTGACCTCGAGGCGCCAGTTAGGCTACACCCTTGCAGTGTAGTGTTGAACATAGCTTTAGAGACTCCAGACCAGCCTACATATTCCTTGCGGGTAGCTGCATCGGTTAAGGGTTTTGGACATATCTCCCATACCGAAAGGTATATCTTGGAGATCCCTCTCCCATTTAATAATCGACCTCATCTTAAAACTTACATTAAAATTTAACAAGAAGCACTTGCAAAACATTCTCAAGCACTCCATTTGGCACTGGCCCTTTTTTAATTTTGCTTATTATCTGTATAAAGCATTGTTATTTATCTGCTTTTTCATATCATGAATGCTTTACTTTTAATCTGCAATTATCATGTGATTGGTTATCTTTAATTCTATTTGCAAGTATTTACTGGTTGTTTTATTGTAAGTTTCTTCATGAAAAAAACTCCTAAAAACACCCATCCGCATCACACATCCAGATAAATTTTAAAACTTGTGAGCCTTAGAAACTCTCTATAGGGACTACCCCCCTTGGCTTCGTTAGGAGTTTGCCTAAACGGAGGAGTCGGGATCAGGTAACAGCACCCGACTCTTTGCTTGCCCCCAAGGGTCGCACCTCTCCCTTTTGCCGGGAGACAATCGTTCGAAAGATTCCCGGCTGACGGTGTGCACATTCGGCGGGAAACAGGAAGCAGTAAAGGCCATGATACATGATCAAGACAGAAACAGACATGATTGTTGTATATGTACAAAATAGAAATTCTCACAGTGCACTTGGGAACAAGACACCAAAAGAGATGTTTACAGGAGAAAAACCAAAGGTCAACCACCTGAAGATATTTGGTTGTCCAGTATCTGTGCATGTTCCGAAAGAGAAAAGATCGAAGTTGGACCCTTTGGGCAAGAAGGGGATATTTGTTGGATATAGTGAGGCATTGAAGGCATATAGGGTCTATATCCCTGGTTACAGAGAAATTGAGATCAGCAAAGATGTTACCTTCGATGAGGATGCAGCATTTAGCAAATCTAGGAAGACTCATTCAACTGAGGCCCATGATGAAGATATTGTACCTCCCACAGTTGCAGAGGCAGGGGCGGATGATGATGCTCCAGAAGAGCATGTTCTAGAGGACCATGATATGACAAAACCACAGAGACCTACAGATCCACCTCGAGAGATCATTACACAGAAGAGAAAACCAACTTGGGTTAGAGAAATTATTCAAGGTGCAGAAAAGTATGGTGCTCTAGATGGATCTTCCAGATAAAGCAAGAGACCTCGACCATATTCCAATTATGTAGCATTGTTATGTGACATCATTGATCCAAAGCCTTCCAGTTATGAGGAAGGAGTTGATACGAAAGTATGGAAGGATGCCATGATCGAGGAATATCAGTCAATTATGAAGAATGTTGTTTGGGATGTGGTTCAAAGACCGAAAGGAAAGTCAGTAGTGACTTCCAAATGGATGTACAAGACAAAGCATGTAGAGGATGACAATGTTGAGAAATACAAGGTAAGGTTTGTGGCACGAGGTTTCTCTCAAAAAGAATGTATAGATTATGAGGAGACATTTGCTCCTGTGGCGAGATACACTTCGATTAGTTAGAGCTATACTTGCAATAGCTGCAAAGATGAAATGGAAGGTACACCAGATGGACATGAAGACGACTTTCTTGAATGTTGTAATAGAAGAGCAAGTGTATGTGGAGCAGCCACAAGGATTTGAGACACATGACGGGCAGACACATGTGCAGAGTAAAGAAGGCCTTGTATGCCCTGCAGTAAGCACCCAGAGCATGGTATGGCAGAATTGACAGTTCCCAAATGAGCTTGGATTTTACAAAGAGTAAAGCAAATCCCAACCTTTACTACAAGGTTGTGGATGATGGACCATTGATATTACTATTATACGTAAATGACATGTTTTTGACAAGAGTCGAGGAGCTCATCAGTAAATATAAGGGGATGTTAGAAAGTGGCAACAAGGAAGGTCTTCTAGCATTGCATGTGTCCTTGCATGCTAGGAAGACATTAAACATGAAGCCAAATGTATTTAATGTGATTTTCTTAAGTTTAGACTTAGGAAAATACATTAATAATTCTAATTTGATTTTGACTTAATGGAATCACTTTTATAAAGTGAAAAGTGAAATAATTTAAGTGATGGCTAATCTAATCTTGGCCATTGATCTCACCGGAGGATCTCATCCATGGATCCATGGTGAGGGTTAGGGTTTTCACTTAGCCATTGAATTAAAAGGAGATTTGGTGGAGAGGACACACACACAGGAGAGATACAGACAGAGGAGAAGTCAGACAGAGAAGTTTGTTGAGAAGTTTGCCATGAATGACTTATCAGTGTTTACTACATTCTTTTTCTCTTCTGCAGCCATATTTTCACAATGAATTCATTCAGGCCTGAGGATCCTAAGATTTGCTAAATTAAACAATCAGTGAGTTGCCATTTATCCTTTGTGGGTTAAATTAAAGTAAAAAATCAAAATTGCACAAAGATCTACTGAGCTGAAAAAATCACAATAAAATGTTTTTGGATTTTCAATTATGTTCAATTTCAAAATATTTTTCAGTATGAAAGTTCATAGGCGGCTTGGATTTTCCAGATCATCGAGGGCTACTCCAAGAGATTATTTATCATTTCTGGAAGCATAGAAATATGGCTGCATCCAATATCATGGTCGTGATGCTGAAAGCAGTCTGGAGAAATCTTCAAACCTAAAATTTCTGTTGGTGCATAAACGTAATCCCTTTAGGATGTTTCAGCCTTAAGTGTCAAAACAAACGCAAATACTGACAAGGGATCAAAAAGATCTACTGTGGCATCAAAATGCATCAATTGTGACGTTTCAAAATTATCATAGCTAGACATTAATACAATAATTCAGTATTCAGACTTTTCCAAAGGAGCACTTGGCAGTGATATGTTAGATTGCCTAGTTTTATAAGTAGTAAGGATTGCCTGACCCTACACATCTTTTGACTTAGAACTGTATTTACTATTTATGCAAGATTCAAAATCTTGTAAAGCAAGACTTTTTGGAAAAAAAAATAGTAAAGATGATGCAAAAATATTTCACAAAGGTTTTGTGCCATCATATTAGAAGGAAGGTTTGATGAGGTCAGATTTGATAGGCTCTGTTACTTCTGCTTTCAAAATTAATTTTCCAGTGGCTCTGGAAAAAAAAATCCTAGCTGAATCTATTTACTTGGTCATTTATAGCAGCCATACAAAATTTCTAATGGTAGTGTTATTAATGTTGACAATTGAGGATTGTGCTCAATATCACAACTGAAGAAATACAAAATGTTTTATTCTAAAAGATAAAAGGTTAAATCCAATGAAAATTTGAGAGCTCAATGACAAATTCAACAATTATAATTTATGGCGTGTGGAAAAGATAATATACAGTATTTCATAGTTAAAACACCAGCTGAAAATGACATAAAAACTACATACCTCTGGAATATTATGCAAGGCAATGGCCAGTGCTAAGTTCAAACCAACACGGAGTCCCTGCAGCCAAGATTTATGAAGTATCTCAGATAGAATGTGAAAGAATCAATCATATATGAATTTATCTGGGCACAGCAGTGTACACCTATAGTGTATATTTGTCAGCACTTCTAATCAGATAATGGAATCGCAAAACCCCATTGCATCTTAAAACTCATTCTACAAAGGATACAATCAACCAAGAGATTTTGCCTATGCACCTACTATTTAGGTATATGGGTCATGCTACATCCTTTTGCCTTCTTGTTCTAACCTGCTCATGAAGCAAAGAGAGATATTTCAGTAGGTTATAAATTTGGTTTGCAGGATGGCTGGCAGGCTTTGCAGGTGAGCATTTAATGCAGAGAAGGCCAAAATGTTGAGGAACAAGACCCAAACTATCATTCAAGCTATCCTAATATCAAAGAGTCTACCATCCTTCATTACAAGTCGAAACTGACAGATTTAAAGGCATATCTTGCAAGGTGTTCATGCAAGAAATTTAGCCTCTTTACTTGTAATATTTCTCCCAATGTATAACTAGAATGATATTTTTGAAACATGTCCCAATAACAACAAAAAGATGGAAAACGTGTAAGACCTTGATTGATCCCAGGAAAACAGCCATTCCTTCTGGAAAATTGTGTAGACTGATACCTGGCAGACAAAGACAAGTAAATCATAAACTCAGAGAAGCCTGCATCGGTATTCATTGTTCACTGTCAACTTTCCATACCTAAATATTGAAGCAAGACGACATACACTATCCTTCTCACGGCTTTGCTTAGAATGAATAAAAATTTCACGTATTTCGGTATCCTTAAAATCCACATGCATACAAGAAAGAAAGGAAAGTGTCTTTGTTACCGACTAGGTTGCACTCAGTTGGACTTACCAGTGAGCTGCCAGTGTATGAACAAATTACTTGTTCATAATCAGAGTTTAGAAGTCCATCTCAGGCCTCCTATGGCCCTTTTTATTTTCTCCACATGTTCATTCCCCCTTGGGGGAATTGTAATAAAATATCTTAGCATGATGAAATAATGTAACAGACTTGGCTTTCCTAGGACTTAGACATCAATCTGACTAGCCCAGAGTGTTTTTTCCTTATTAACTATAGGTTGTTTTTCAAGCGATTTATAATTCTCAAGTTTTTCACTCAACCTCCAAAGCTGGGGTGGTCATCTTGGTGGTTGGGCCTTAGGAGGTTATTAAAATCTATGTGTCAATGTATATTACCATGCTAGCATCATTTTTTAGTCATATGAACATGTACTAAGTCCCCCCTTGATTGTTTTTATTTTCCGCAAATAGAAAAATTTCCTGTAAAATGCGCAAATTTTCAATGTTTTGAATGTAAATGTCAAAAATGTCACAAAAGTGGTGTTAGAAAGAAGATTTTGCCATGAGGGTGCTTGTTTTCTAACTCAAGGCACCCACTTTACCCCTGAACCCACTTTGAGAGAAAAAGTCATGATTATTCATCACTTATAGTGATTTTCTCTCGAAAAAGCCAAAAAAGGACATAAAATTTTAAAAAATCAGCATCCAATGATTTATGCATTTTTGTCCGGGACATCTCCTAATCAAAGGGAAGTGGTAGCACTTATTTAGCGAGGAAATGACAAGTCAAAAAAGGATCCAATCCCATCATTCTAAAAGTGATTAAAGGTAATCGGAATCCCATGAAAGGGGGGGCGCACTTCCTTTGAAAGAGGGTGCATCCTCACTTGTAGGTGGCAGATTTAGTAAGAGGGGGCGCATCTCCAAAGTTAATGGGGGCACTTCTATCCAATCCCATCAATCAAGCCTCATGTCACTCCTCTAATTCGACTTGTTGCCCTCAATTCACCCAAGTTGGCTATAAAACTAAGCACTCTCTCCCATTTGAGAAGGAGTTGGAGGATTGGGGAAGAGGTTGGTCAATGCAATAGTTGTTTATTTTTATTGTTGAGAATAAAGAAACTTTGGAGGTCATACCTGTGTGATGCTATCAATGTGTGGATGAATTATCTCGGACCTCGGTGCATGAGGTAACTTATATTTAGCTACTTATTTATTTGCTTATGAAGATTTGGCATGTTACCGACTAGGTTGCATCTAGTTGGACTTTCAGTGAGCCGCCAATGATGAACAAAGTACTTGTTCAAACTCAGAGTTCAGAAGTCCATTCTGGCCTTCATGGCCTTTTTATTTTTTGTACCGCATGTTCATACCCCTTCGGGGAAGTTGTAATAAATGTACTAGCATGACCTTTTTATTTTTAAAGGACTTGGCTTCCAAAGACTTAAACGTCAATCCAACCATTCCAAGATGTATCTTCCCTTGTCAATTATGCAATGTTGAATAAGCGATGTATCATTTTCGAGTTTTTCACTGCTCCTCCAACACTGGAATGGTCGTCTTGGCAGCTAGGCCTTAGGAGGTTATTAAAGCTCACGTGTCAATGTATATGAGCGTGCTAGGCATCAGTATTGAGTCATATGGACATGTACTAGGTCCCCCTAGAGTTTCGTTTGATTCCGAGAAAAATTATTTTTTTCTGTTTTTTAAGCCATTTTTAATGGTTTAATTAAAAAACGTGTAAATGGCATTAAAAGTGGGTTTGGAGTCCGTTTTTGGCGTGGGGATGCTCGTTTTAATGCTCAAAGCATACTCTTTACCCCCATGGCCACTTTTCATGAGTTTCGAACAGCTAAATTGTCTCGAAAGGCATTATTTGGCTAACAAAGCATCAAAGTAGCATTTAATTGATAAAAGTGCATCAATTTGGCACTAAAAGACAAATTTGAAAAAAGTCAAAAGGTGATTTTTTAATGGCTAAGTGGTGATTAGGCATGTTGTTCCCATGTTGGCGACTTATCCTAAGGAGGAAAGCATCACTTTGAAATTGGTTTTCATGCCATGCATTTATCCAAAGTTTGAAGGTAGCGCCCATGTGCTCACTTCATTGCTTCGTGACTCAAGTATGGCCCACGCCCTTTTTAATTGGCGACTTGATTAAATGGATGGTGACTTCATAAAAAAGGATTCTCGACTTAGTCTAAGTCGGATTGTGATGTATCTATTTTCCTTGTGAAGGTTGGGCATATCACTCCAAGTGATGACGCGATGGTTGAGGTTGGTGTTGATTAAATGAGATGTGGCAGCTCATGTTTGGGCTCGGCATTGTAACTTAAGAAATGATTGGAGTGGCGGCGAATATTGGAGGGAGGTCTCCTACCTGTTGATTAAGTTGTCATTGATGCCAACAGTACCTGGTCATTGATGCCAACTGTGAGTCTTGGAGCCGCTGTGAGTTTTGTAAGTGGTAGCGTCAAAGGAGACCTTTTTGACTTTGCCCAAGCCCAAGTCTGAAGCCCTTGGAGGCCTTGGGACATTGCCAAAAGCCCTGTAAAGTGTTCAAGTTCCTTGGTGAGAGGGAAAATGTTCCGTGGTCTTTTGTTACCCTAGTTTTTCCTAATACCTATAGACTTACACACTAAAAAGCTTTGGGGGAGAGTTTTAAATAATTTTGTTATTTAAATAATAATAAATAAATTTTTTTCCTTAACTATAGGAATTGATTCTCTAAAAATAAAATATAATTCAATAAATTAAGGAAATAAAATATTAAAATTTTTTTTTAATATTTTATTAAATATTTTTTAACTCTTAATCCTAATACTTTTTTTTAACTATAGGAATTTAAGGAAATTAAAAATTTTATTAAATAAAATATAATTCAATAAATTAAGGAATTTGTTATTAATTTTATCCATATAAATAC
>LPNX010571292.1:559755-654557 GCA_001517045.1 Pseudotsuga menziesii
TAATTATTGGCAAATACTGATTCACCCCCCTCTCAGTATTTCAACACCTCCTCCATGGTGATCTTTCCAACAAACTCAAATCGCATTCCACAATTAACTCTTGAGCTCCAACAAAGACTGTGAGTTATCCCTTGTTCACGCCCACCCCATCTCTAGTCGTGGAAGCGCCCCCCTGGTTTGGCATTTTTTATATAAGTTGGTCCTTTCTTCATTGCAATGATCAGAAGGTTGAACCGCTGCTAGCATACATTGTAATATTTTTCTGAGTATTTGTTAATAAAAGGCTTTGGAGGCAATTTTGGTGTGGGATCCATGAATGTTTGACTGGTGTTGTCTTTGTTATAAATTATTAAGGTAACCTGTATTAGTTCTTTCATATTTGCAATTGTTGGGATCACTTGTCTTGATAAAGAAACTTTCATTTTGGTAAGAATAGGAAGTGATTCTTGTTAGGTTACTTCTCATTGTGAAATGTATTAGATTACTAAGTTTTATATGATAGCTTGTATGGATCTATAATGCTGCTTAGCTTCTTATCATTTCACACAGGTGCTTTTAATCCCCTTTGCATTTTGTTGAAGGTATTTTACAGGAAACCCGAGCTAGAGAATTTGATGAGCGAGTGGGCTCTCCCTCTTCTCCAGTAATTTCGAAAGAAGAAGCATCATCCCTCGAATCTCACCAAAGGAGGCATGACCATCCCTTTTCTACTTCTTGCTCCATCTGGTGTTCTATCACTTCTTGATCCAAAATTTCAAGTTTACTTTGGTTATTGTTACTATGCTTAGATCTACATTTTAAAGATATATCTAAAGTAGATTTAAACTCCTAAGTCTAAATCTTGTTGAGTGATTAAAAGTTTTTTTCTTTATTTTTTAGATCTAGCTCTCTTTTTGCAAGTTCAAAGTTGAAATTTAAAAGTACTTGGTTAAGAGGTTTAAAGAGCTTTGAATTTATTTATTTGGCATTTAAGTGCTTGAGATTTGCTTGATATTCTCTTCAAGAGGCAAGCAAATATCCTAAGAAGGCAAGCTTCCTAGCTTGACTTACTTGGTCATTTTCTTCTAGTTTTACTTGGATTTTTTTTCAGATTTTCTTTTTTTGTAGATTTTCCCAAGACACTCTTAAAATGTCTGTGGGTGTCTTTCACTTTCTTTTCATTGTTGTTTTTTGCAGGTTTACGAGAAAAGAGGAGGAAACTCTGGCGAATTTTCGCAAAAGTGAGCAAAAGAAATACCCACGGAGATCCCCCTTGCATAAAAAGTTAATTTTTCAATAAATTGTAAGCCTTTGGATCCAAAATATAAGGACCAAAGCGCATTTCTTCTATGTTGTAAAAAAGCAAATAAGGCTTAAGTAGGCTCATCAAAGCCCAGTCCCCATCCCCCCTGGGGTGATTCGCGTCAGTGTCCATTTTCATGGTTTTTGTGTTGTTAGCGTAGTTTACTGCTTTCTTTCACTATTTCAATGTTATTTAAGTTTTCTATTTGCAAAGTAATCTGAATACTTACCCACTGCAATATACCGAAGTACCGAAGGGAAAATATTTAAGCAGTGTAGTAATTAGAGAACTTTAATTTTTATGCATGGTTGAGTTTAAAATAAATCCCCTTGCTTTCCCGAGTGTAGGTTCATGGATAAGGGCTTGCCCGAGTACTGAATCTGGAAAGAGGCTCTTGGGATTTACTCTTTTTAATCAAAATACTTTGTTCAAAAACATTTAAAACTTATAAGGCCTTCATCATCGTATGCTATACTTCCACTGTAGCTTTGTCTGATCAGTTGGTAGTATCAAAAAGGGTTTAGGTGACTAGTAATTAGCCTAACTTTTAATTAATCTCCCTGAACAACGAAAATCCAACGTTGCGTTTTGCTACGTGTGGGGAAATTGTACAGAGGAAGCAGGAACTGAAAAGCGACCGAGGGGGCCCATTAGGCTACATCCTTGTTGGTGGTGTTGAACATCCCTCCGTGACTCCATTCAGCCCACATTTCCTCGTGTGCTACCACACTGTGTGAGTCTAGACATATTCCCTGTACCTTTGTGGTATATTGAGAATCCCCCTCCCTGCTAATAATCCAGATAATTACCGAAATAATAAAACCGACCAACAATTAACCCACTCCTTAATCAACTCATCTAATAAACCTTAAAACTTACCAACAAGACACTGCAATACTTTCACTGAGACCACAGCAGCAACCCTTATACACAAGCACTCCATATTCAATTGGCACTAGTCTTCCACATTTTTATGGTTAAATCAATTTCCGCATATTTTCATGAATGGTGTTTAAATTATCAACGTTGTTGTTATTATTATTCATTTGTAGTAACTCATTGCTAAGGTTTTTATTCATTTCACATTAACTCCTAGAATCAATCAGTTCTTTCGTAGAGTAAAAACCTTAGAGTTTACTTTTCATAGGGATCACCCCCCTTGGCTCCTCTAGGAGTTGGCCTAGACGGAGGAGCCGAGTATTAGGTGACAGCACTTGGCTCGAACTTGCCCCCAAGGTCGCACCCAGTGGCTTGAAGATTTTTGCTGCGTTACCCGAGGTGCGAATTAGGCGGTAGCATGGCCTACGGTAAAAATTGTTAACAATTTGTAGGAGGAATAGTGAGTCTGTTTACTTAACTGGTCTTTTATTTACATATGCTCAGAGATCCAAGAATTATACCAAGAATTATATGTTTCATTAGTTTATGTTCATATGCTCTAGCTTTCTTGCTTATGTATTTCCGAAATTAATGGGTTGTGTGCAAGTTTGTTTCTAGCTACAATTTCCCTGGCTTGAAGAGGTGAAAAGCTTGCTTGCATCTTCTTTTTCAAGAATCTTTCGGAAGATATAATCCCTCGACGTTCCACAATTTCACGCAAATGATCAATGATACACTCAATAATGAGCTTTTATTTCAACACTAGAATTTATTGAACAATATAAATAACACCCTTTTCAACACTAGAATTTATTGAACAATATAAATAACAACCTCCAAAATGATAGGAAGTTGACGGGAAACCTACACTACAGATAAGAACACATACTACAAGACAAGTGGACAAAGGCAAGGAACCGACAATCTATTATCAAGTGAAGAGGCACTCAAGCGTCAATTGCAAAGGTGGTACTTCGTCGTACACAAGTTGGCCAAGTAGCATTCTAAAGAAGCTATCAAACGAGCAACTGTTAGTTCTAAGCATGCCCTCATGAAGTAGCAGCATATCTTAATTTTCCTTCGCCGCTGGCTTCTCTAGAAGAATCACTCCAATGCTCTAGATATCAAATTTTATTGTATCACTAGAGGCTACATGTTCTACAAAAATACAAGCCATGATCAAAGAACAAGACAAGATCGTTGGTTGTAATTGAAGGATTTATGAGGATATTGATGGTTTTAAATGAAGAATCTATTTGTTTAACACCATAAGTATAGAAGAGATTCACACATACAACCACGCTATATCTAGTAGATATTGTTTCAAGGGGAAAGCTTTAGTCGAGAATCAACCATTCTAGAAGTCCCCATGACCATGCAAAGGATGATACAAAAATGGACACCATCAATGCTAACACAATAGGCATGGGGTGAGATAGTCGTTGGCTCTCCTTCAACCAAGTCACCAAAAACCCTCCAATAACCACTTGCAATTCCAATCAATATTCATAGTACCAGTGTAGTCTCACTCGGCTCAAACTCGCAAAGTATGACAAGTCTTACTGAGTGAGAAGGCAATCGGGTACTCGCAGCACACTCGTCGGTGAAACTTGGCACTCGCCAAAAATTGCTTAAACTCGTTAAACTAACGAGTCTATGGGTTTCCAAAAAAAAGATTTTCGCTGACTAAAAAGATGTAGTTGACCCGCGATTTGATTTTGGATGTAACCATAAAAAGGAGAAAGCCTTGAAGGCGGCGTCGAGCTCCTCTTTTCACTCATCGCGTCATTGTTAGCCCCCGAACTCTTCTTCGTGACCTCCTCACAGCCCGTGAATTCACAGCGTGCAACCTAATCACAGCCCGAGCTCCTCCCTGCCCTCGACGAATCTGGACGGGATTCTGTTGTTCTGCGCACGGAAGTCTGGAGGGGATTCTGGAGTGTGGAAGGAGAGTCACGTTTCAAATTTCAAGTCGTCGATTCAGCAGCGCTCACAGTTCAGGTTAGTTTTTTGTTTTTTGTTTTTTTGTTTTTTTGTTTAATAGTAATTATTAATAATTGCTTCATTTAAATTTTAAACTTTGTAAAATATTATTATAACTTAAGTCTTATAAGTTAAGAACTTTGTTAAATAAATAATGTAATTTTAAAATTATTAATTTATTATTATAATGTAATATTAAAATTATTATTACGATGTAATATTAAAATATAAAATTATTATAACGTAATTTTTAAAATTATGTTTCTAATGTAATTTTTTTAATTTTTTAATTTAATTTTTAACATGTTTTATATTATAAGTTTCAGGCCAAAACAAAAAATTTATAACATAATTAAATTTAAAATTAAATTAATGAATTTAAAACAAAATAAAAAGTAAAACAAAATTGAATTATTTTGGGAGCATGTGGGCTGAGATGGAAGCCTACACATGCCTGTGCAGGCTACCATCACAGTCCACATGCCTGTAGGCTGCCACTGACAGGCCTGTGGGTTGTGATGGTAGCCAGCACAGTCCCGTGTAGGTTGCCATCTCAGCCCACAGGCTCCCAAAATAATTCAATTTTGCTTTACTTTTTATTTTTGTTTAAATTCATTTAATTTTGTTTTAATTTTAAACTTAATTTTGTTATAATTTTTTTTGTTTTGACCCCCTGTGGAGGCTTCAATCACAACCCACAAGCCTATATAGGTTGCCCCCAGTGTTTGCCTAGAGAGGCGTAGGATGTGATGGCAACCTCCTCAACCTGCCAAAAATAAGTTAAATTTAATTAAAAAATATCAGTTCATTTTAATTCAAATAAAGTTCAATTTAATTTATTATTTTCCCATTATCAGATCCATGGCACCTAAGGGAAGACCTAGAAGGCCCCTTGATAAAGCATGGGACATTGTGTCTGGGTGGTCCCAGGGCAAGACAATCAAGTAAAGTGCAATTACTGTCCAACAACAATGTATGGGGGCATAAACAAGTTAAAACACCACCTAGCTCCAGTTGTGTGCAAAGATGTCGTAGTTTGTGATGGCTGCCCTGAAGAAGTCACAGTGGAAATGCATGTTGCTTTGGAAACTATCAAAGAACAAAATGCCAAAAGATCTAGGCTGAGGTTTGAAACTGCAGGGATCGATAGATCTCCAATGGGACCTCCAGGCAGTTGCTCATCAAGTGTTGCACCAAGTCCAACTATCACCTCTCCTTTCTTCCTTCCTTGTGCCTCCCCGGGATCTTAACCAACCTTGAACAACTTTAATGAAAGGAAAAGGAAGGAGGCAGATATGGCAGTGATGAGGTTTTGGTACCATGACATCCTCTCATTCAACCTTGCAAGGTGTCATTTTTATCAACGCATGATAGATGTTATTGCAGGCGCTGGCCCTGGATACAAAGGCCCCTCTTACAATGGACTTAGGGGGAAAGATCTAGATGAGGAGTTGTTGTATATCAAAGAACATTTGGAGAGCATTAAAAGCTCATGGGAGTTTACAAGTTGCACAATCTTGTCTGATGGGTGGACAGATCAGAGGAATAGAACAATCATAAATTTTCTTGTAGCTTTCCCTAAAGGAACCATGTTCTTGAAATCCGTTGATGCATCTTCACAAGTGAAAGATGCAAATCTGATATTTACATTTTAAGCAGAGGTTGTGGAAGAAGTGGGGGTCAAACATGTTGTCCAAGTAATCACAGACAACGCTACAAATTATGTGGCAGCAGGTAAATTGCTTTGCGCAAAATACCCTACTATTTTTTGGACCCCTTGTGTTGCCCACTATATAGATTTGATGTTGGAGGACATTGGGAAGTTGGCATGGGTGCAAAATGTTGTTCATGAGCGCAAACAAAAAACCAAATACATTTATAAGCATGCTTTGGTGTTGAACCTTATGAGAGAGTACACAGAAGGTGAGCTTAGTCGCCCTGCTGTCACATGGTTTGCAACAAACTTTCTCTCCCTCCAAAGCCTTCTTAATGAGTTACAAGCATTGAGACGGATAGTTCGTAGCAGGGAATGGATACATTATAAAGATAGCACAAAACCAGATGGAACGGCTATGAGTTTGTCTGTCCGTGGAGATAGTTTATGGGAGGAAGTCACTGAGATTGTCAGCACAATAGAGCCACTTGTGAAAGTGTTCAGGATCATGGATGGTGACAAACCACCAATGGAACATGTTTATGAGGGGATGGACAGGGCCAAAGAGGCCATCAAGGCCTTCTATAAGGGGGATGAATCTACATATCTCCCTATATGGGATATTATTGATTACAGGTGGGATAGGCAGCTACATTCACCATTACATGCGGCATGGGCATATCTCAATCTAAGCATATTCTATAACGATGGGTCTAAAATTCAAAAAGACCCCGAGGTGATGAGAGGTATGATGCTATGCATTGTAAGGATGTACCGAAGTCAGGAGATTCAAGACCAAATCAATATGCGGCGAGATATGTACAAGGAATCATCTGGCATGTTTGGATTTAGCTCAACACAACATCACAAGGAGAAGAAAGTGCCATGTAAGATTCAATTTGTAAATAGTTAAATTTTATTTTGCTAGTTTTTTTTTCAAGTTTGACATTACAAAATTTGTAATCTTTGTTTGTTTGTTTTTTATAACAACCCATTGGTGGTTAGATTGTGGCACTGAGGCGCCACAACTATAGGAATTCGCCATTAGAATCCTGAGTCATCCTTCCAGTGCTTCAGGTTGTGAGCGCAATTGGTCAGTATTCGAGCACATCCACAACAAAAAGCGCAACAAGTTGGAGCATGAGAGGTTGGAGAAGTTGGTCTACATATACTACAACCTTCAGATGCTGACAAAACAGTTGCAGGCAAAGGATTTGGATCCAATCTTATTGGATCAAATTGATCTAGTCTCTGACTAGGTAGTGGAGGATGAAGCTCCTGCTGATTTGAGTTGGCTTGATGAAGAGACCGAGGGTCCCTCTGGTGTACCATTTTCCGAAATGGAAACACCAAACACACCTGCATCACAGTTGATTTTTTAGTTTAGTGATGTTGGCACTAGCTCTAGTAGGGCCTATACTAGGCGTTCTACTACTCGTAATCATGCATGAGACTCGAGTTTGGACTTGGAGACACCATCTTTTTTTATTTTCAGCTAGTTATGTATTTGAACTTTGAAGTTTGAACTTGGTACTATTTTGGAATGTGTTCAAGGAATCATCCTTCATTTCACTATTTTGCATACAAATATGTAGTGTCTGTTGATTTTTCCTAAGCAGCATCGAGAGCCATTTTCTTAGGAGAATGGGGACATCTGGTCAAGGACCAAGATGTGGAAGCAGCCCAACACTGGGGGAACTCAGCCTTAAGCTAAGTAGCCATTTTGTTGAATGGAGACATCTGGTCAAGGACCAAGATGTGGAACCAGTCCAGGACTGGGAGAACTCAGCCTTGAGCTGAGTAGCCATTCTATTGAACGGGGACATCTGGTCAAGGACCAAGATGTGGAACCAGTCCAGCACTGGGGGAACTCAGCCTTGAGCTGAGTAGCCATTCTGTTGAATGGGGACATCTGGTCAAGGACCAGGATGTGGAACTAATCCAGCACTGGGGAAACTCAGCCTTGAGCTGAGTAACCATTCTGTTGAATGGAGACATCTGGTCAAGGACCAGGATATTGAACCCATCCAGCAATGGGGGAACTCAGCCTAGAGCTGAGTGGCCATTCTTTGAATGGAGGCACCGGGTTAGTTACCAAGAAGATGGACCATTCTAGAACTGGGGGACTCAGCCTAAAGCTGAGGGCCATTCTCCGGGAGAATGAAGGCGCTTGGTCAGTTATCAAGTATTTAACCTTGGGTCAAATCATGCAACCTATGGCTGAGGCACCTGGTCATTTGCCAGGACATCACTATAAGTCCTAGATCGGGTCTGGGCATGTGAGACACTCCTACCCTCGATCTGTGGGCTTTGTGATCTTCTCCAAGGATTAGCTACCCTTGGTTAAGACACCTAGTGCCCGATCTTGGTGGCACAAGGAATGTGATATAAAAGCATTAGTAATTCTCCCTATTTATGATGATGTACTTTGAGTGGGTATGAAGGACCCCAATGACCACTTGTTTGACCACAGGGCACTTGTAGAAGGCTTAAGGTAAAAGTCAAAAATACATAAGGACCTTTAGACCACTAAGGAGTCAAAGTGAAAATGCAAAGAGACCTTTAGTACCACTAAAGGTGAAAGTCAAAAGACAAAAGAATAAAATGCTAATATTTTATTCTTTTGAGTTTTGGTCCACATCCAAGTGAATTAAAGGCTATAAAAAAAGATCATCTCCAATTCATTTGCATACACTTGAACTTAAAACGTTGAGCTTCTCCAAAAGAGGTTTTCGCTGGTTTTTTGAAGGAAGAGAAGTTTTGTCTTTTGTTTATGCCCTAGCATGGAGGTTTCTAGCTAGGGCATCTCCATCTTCGTACTTTTGCTACAGTCACTCTCTAAGCAACTAGGGTATGCTCTTATAGGTGAACAACAATAGATCTAGGGTTTTCACCCTATTACACACCTCAGTTCACAGGCAGCTGTAAAATCCTCACGGGAGCAAGAGCATAGGACTAGGGCACTCACGGGCAACTCTATTTGATCACCTCCATCCATGGTCAGGCTGTTAATGCTTGTGGGCAGCAGAAAGACCTTGACAAGCAGCTCCAACAAGAACTTGGGCAGGCTTAGGCAATACACCAGCAGCCCTAAATCTGTCACAGAGATTTCGGGCAGACACAGAATCTTCTCGGGCAGGTCATTTCTCTCACCTGGCAGCTACAGCATTCACGGGTTTCCCTAATCATTCACAAGAAGCAGTTTCTCAACTCCGAGCAGCTACAGTCGTGGCTTGGATAGGGCTTGGGCAGGCTGACAGACTTCAAGGGCAACCTTCTTTATTTCTCGGGTAGTTCGTTTAGCATTTTCTTGACCTCGGGCAGCCTGCCTTTATTCACGGGAAAACACAGAGTTACCCTATAGATCTCAGGCAGCTCTACTCCATTCACGGGCAATCCAATTTCACTTAGGGTAGCTGCTAACAGTTTCGGTCAAGGCAGATCTAACCACGGGTAGCCTGATCCAGTTTCGGGCAGACAAAGCAGAACTCTTAGACAGCCACAGATACATCCGGGCAGCAACCTATTAGTCTCCGGGCAGCAGTAGAAGATGTTTGAACAGTTGGGCTACTCAAAAGAAAGACATTTGGGCAGCTTGATAGGAAAGAGAAAACTTGGGCAGAAAGCCCTAATCTGATTTTTCTGTGTAATTTTTCCTTGTGGAAATTTTTTGGTCATATTCTAGGGTTTGATAATTCATCTCAGAATTCTAAGGGTCTCCCTTCTTGCTGCAACAAACCCAGTCATCACATTTAAGAGATAAATTGCTAATGCTTCTGGGGTTTTTGTCCTTTAAAGGTTTCCCGTGAAAAACATCTTGTGTTCATTGTGTTGATGTGTGTTTATCTACTGCACTTGTCTTTTGTTATCTATCTTACAGTCTGCAAAATTAAAGAATATATGCAAATGCTAAAATTCAACATGGCATCAAAGCTTTGCATGTGAAGACCCAAGTAAGAGGCAAATTATTGTTGTCTTCCTAGACCTTGGGACATTTTGCAAACTTAGATAACTGACTTATGTAGCAGAGATGGCTACCAACACTTTCAAACCGGAAGAAAAGCTTGAAGGTTCAGCAAATTACAACTCTTGGAAAGCTAGGCTCACAGACATTTTGCAGACTTAGATAACTGACTTATGTAGCAGAGATGGCTACCAACACTTTCAGACCGGAAGAAAAGCTTGAAGGTTCAGCAAATTACAACTCTTGGAAAGCTAGGCTCACAGCCATCTTGGAGGAAATTGACCTTGATGACTTGGTCTTCAACGCAATAGAAGAACCAACGTCTAATGCTGGCAGAATTGCTCACAAGAAGAAGCAAGCAAAGGCTAGAAGGATCATCTATGATTCTGTCAAGGAAACCTTGATGCCCACCATCACACCTTTGAAGACTGCCAAAGAATGCTTTGACACCTTGACGAATCTATATGAGAAGAAGGCTCCTAGTCAGAAGAGAGTTTTGAAGAAAAGGCTTCGAACACTAAAGATGAACAAGGATGAAGGAGTTGGACCCTTCTTCACAAAGATTGCACAGGTAAGAGAACAACTTACTGCTATTGGTATTATTGTGGATGATGATGACCTTGTACAAACTATATTCGATGGTCTCCCAAACTCTTGGGAAACCTTTCTCGCATCAGTAAGTGGATGTGAAAATCAACCAAACTTTGATAGACTTTGGCATGATTGCTTGGAAGAAGAAGGAAGAGTTCAAAGCAAGGCAACTGGTACTAAGGATGGAAACCTTGCTCTAACATCTAAGGCAAGGAAGTTCAAGAAGCCCTCCCCTCAGAAAAAGAAGGGAAAGAAACCACATGGTAAACACATTGATGTTTCAAAAGTGGAATGCTAGAATTGTCATAAGATTGGGCACTTTGCTAACGATTGCTGGCAGCCCAAGAGGAACTTCAAAAGAAGATTCCAAGCTTCTGCTGCAGAAGAAGAAGAAGAACCCAAGAAGAAGAAAAATACCAAGGCCACCAAAGAAGATGAACCTAGAAGGGAGTACTACCTTATCTCTGCTCTCTCTAGATCTATCACTGACAGTACTAACTCTTGGTTAGTAGATAGTGGTGCCTCCAAACATATGACAGGTAACCGTGGAGCACTCAACAGCTACAAAAAAAAGAAGTTCACTACTCAAGTGGAACTTGGAGATGACTCCACTTACAAGATTGAAGGAGTTGGCTCAACCTCACTTCAACTTGATTCAGGTAAGGTCTTGCATATTGATGATGTTTTATATGTTCCTAGTTTGAAGAAGAACCTCCTCTCTGTTGTTGGCTTAGAGGACAAGGGCTACAGAGTCCTCTTCGTGGACAAGAAGGTCCTACTATGGGCAAAGAATGAGAAGCTAAGCTCAACTGTAGCGATTGGGGTTCGAGAGGGAGGTCTTTACAAAGCCTCCGGAATTTCCACACAAGCTTTGTTTCACCACACAGTTGATTCATGTTAGCTGTGGCGTCGAAGGTTTGGACACCTCCACCTTGCAGCTTTTCCTGGCCTACGAAAGATGGTTACAGGTATGCCAGAGATTTATCCCAAACAAGAAGGACCTCTTTCTGAAATTCCAGATTCAGAAGTTCAGAGGGAGGAAGAGGAATTTGAGAATCAGATTCCAAATGTACCTAAGGAACCTGAAAGTCCACCATAAGAGCTGCTTGAAGTCCCTCCTTCCAAAGCAAGACCTGCTTGGTACCAAGAAACGATACAAGAAGTTGAGAACCATAAAGCTCCTCCTGAGACTTTCAGAGAAAGCATAAGGCCACATAAGTACTCAGGTCTTATAAACCAGCTCATCGGTGTTGAACCTTCCACATACAAAGAAGCAGCAAGTCAACAGGTATGGATTGATGTCATGATTGAAGAGTACAGTTCAATCATGAAAAATGATGTGTGGCAAGTTGTTCCCAGACCGACAGGAAAGTCAGTGGTAACATTAAGATGGCTCTACAAAATCAAGCATGCTGCTGATGGCAACATTGAGAAGTACAAAGCCAAATTTGTAGCTCGTGGCTTTACCCAAAAAGAGTGCATAGACTATGATGAGACTTTTGCTTCTGTCGCCAAGTATACTACTATCAAAACCATCATATCTCTTGTTACAGTGTTTGGATGGAAGTTACATCAGATGGATGTAAAAACAGCCTTCCTCAATGGCAAGATTGATGAGGAAGTCTACATTGAACAACTTGAAGGCTTTGTGACTCGTGGGGACAAGTCCCGTGTGTGTAAACTGAAGAAAGCATTGTATGGACTCAAACAGGCTCCGAGAATCTGGTATGCGAGGATGGATGGATATCTTCACAGCTTGGGGTTTTCCAAAAATACTGTTGACTCCAATCTGTACTTTAAGTTTTAATAATCATATCTTGATCCTTGTCCTATATGTGGATGACTTGTTCCTTACAAATGAGGAACAGCTGATAGCACAGTGTAAGAGGGAGCTCACCTCTGAATTTGAAATGAAGGATCTTGGTCTGATGCATTATTTTCTTGGCCTAGAGGTCTGGAAAAAGCCAGGAGAGATCTTCCTAACACAAGAGAAGTGTGCAGTGGACATCTTGCAGAGATTTAGGATGCAGGACTCCAAGTCCATGAGCGTACCCATGACAACCAACTTGAAGAAGTTGCGAGACTCAGCCACTAGTTCACAAGATGTGGACTCTACTCTGTATCGACAACTCATTGGATCCTTGATGTATCTCGTACACACGAGACCAGATATTTGTTACACAATGAATGCCTTGAGTCAGTTCATGTCCGATCCGAGGCACATACATTGGGTAGCTACCAAACATGTACTCAGATATGTGCGAGGTACTATCACTTATGGGCTCAGGTATACTTCCAGTAGTGGAGTATCGTTAGCAGGATATGCTGACTCAGATTGGGCTGGCAGTGCAGTAGACCGAAAAAGTACTTCAGGTTACCACTTCAGTGTGGGATCTGCAATGATCTCTTGGTCCAGCAGGAAACAGGGTTCCATAGCACAGAGTACAGCTGAAGATAAATATAGTGCTGCAAGTGATGCCTGTAAGGAAGCAATTTGGCTTAGGAAACTACTATCTGATCTGTTCGGTGGAAAGCTTTACTCAACGATTATTCATTGCAATAATCAGAGTTGTGTTAAGCTTTTAGAAAATCTGGTGTTTCACGATAGATCGAAACACATTGAAATGAAGTACCATTTCATCAGAGACCTAGTACAGAGAGGCACTCTAAAGTTGCAGTACATTCGTACAGATGAACAAATTGCATATATCCTGACCAAGCCTCTAACAACAACAAAGTTCATGTACTTTTGTGACAAGCTTGGCATGGCAGAGAATACCCTCTCTCACTAAGAGGGAGTGTTGATTTTTCCTAAGCAGCATCAAGAGCCATTCTCTTAGGAGAATGGGGACATCTGGTCAAGGACCAAAATGTAGAACCAGTCCAGCACTGGGGGAACTCAACCTTAAGCTGAGTAGCCATTCTGTTGAATGGGGACATCTGGTCAAGGACCAAGATGTGGAAAGTCCAGCACTGGGGGAACTCAACCTTGAGCTAAGTAGCCATTTTGTTGAATGGGGACATCTAGTCAAGGACCAGGATGTGGAACCAGTCCAGCACTAGGGGAACTCAGCCTTGAGCTGAGTAGCCATTCTATTGAATGGAGACATCTGGTCAAGGACGAAGATGTGGAACCAATCCAGCACTAAGGGAACTCAACCTAGAGTTGAGTGGCCATTCTTTGAATGGAGGCACCTGGTCAGCTACCAGGAAGATGAACCAGTCTAGAACTGGGGGACTCAACCTAGGGCTGAGGGCCATTCTTCGAGAGAATGGAGGCACTTCGTCAGTTACCAAGTATTTGACCTTGGTTCAAATTATGCAGCCTATGAATGAGGCACCTGCTCAGTTACCAAGACATCACTATAAGTCCTAGACCTGGTCTGGGCATGTAAGACACTCCTACCCTCGATCTATGTGGGCTTTGTGATCTTCTCCAAGGATTAGCTACCCTTGGTTAAGACACCTAGTACCCGATCTTGGTGGCACAAGGAGTGTGAGATAAAATCATTAGTAATTCTCCCTATTTATGATGATGTACTTTGAGTGGGTATGAAGGACCCCGATGACCACTTGTTTGACCACAGGGCACTTGTAGAAGGCTAAAGGTAAAAGTCAAAAATACATAAGGTCCTTTAGACCACTAAGGAGTCAAAGTGAAAATGCAAAAAGACCTTTAGTATCACTAAAAGTGAAATTCAAAAAATAAAATAATAAAATGCTAATATTTTATTCGTTCGAGTTTTGGTCCACATCCAAGTGAATTAAAGGCTATAAAAGAAGATCATCTCTAGTTCATTCGCATACACTTGAACTTAAAACGTTGAGTTTCTCCAAAAGAGGTTTTCGTCGGTTTTTGAAGGAAGAGAAGTTTTGTCTTTGGTTTATGCCCTAGCATGGAGGTTTTTAGCTAGGGCATCTCCATCTTCATACATTTGCTACAGTCACACCCTAAGCAACTAGTGTATGCTCTCTGGTGAATAGCAACATATCTAGGGTTTTCACCCTAATACACACCTCAGTTCACATGCAGCTATAAAATCCTCACGGGAGCAGGAGAGTAGGGCTAGGGCACTCACGGGCAGCTCTATTTTATCACCTCCATCCACAAGCAGGCCATTAATGCTTGTGGGCAGTGTTGACCACCTAACCAACTACCTAGCCAACAATGTACCATGTGCATTCAAGATGAAAAAGAAGTACCTAATAAATTTTTTTCAAGCGATGCAACTCTTCTTCTTATCTTTTCTCCATGAAATTTCCGCACCCTTACGAGGGATATTGTAATGATATGTCAGCATGAAGGTCTAATTTTTGTATAACTTGGTTACCTAGGACTTTATAATTAGGGAAGTCCTTTCATCGAGTGATTTTTCCCTTAGATAATTAAAATTCATTTTTAGTGATTTTAATTATCTGAGTTTTTCACTCAAAAATACCTCCAAAGTGGTGAAAGGCATTCTAATGATCGAGTCCACGGGGCGACTAAGGCCTAGAAATGTTATATGTAACCATCCTAGACACTATCCAGAGTCTTGCGAAATTTCGTTAGGGTTTACCTAAAATTTTTTAACTTTTGGTGATTAAAAAATGCCCCTCAACATAATAATAAAAAAAGTTGTAATAAAATGAGGGTGAAATGGCATCTAATGCCCACGGATTGGGGTATGGGTACTCAAAATCAATGGCATGAGTCCCCCTACACCCTTGGGAAATGTTTGAAGTCATTCAGACAAGTCTTGCTAAGGTTTTGGTCACATTTTCCAAAGTCGGTCAAGGAAATTAGGAAAATTGGCAATTAATTAGCAAGCCAAATTTTTGAAAAGTTTCTAAAGTCACTTAGAAGGGGAAAATTAAGTTTCTAAGTGTTGTATTATGTTCATAAGGTGACTTTAGAAGAAAAAATGGCTCCCCCATGCAAGTGTTTCACAAGAATGAAGATGTCGCCAAAAGGGGGGTGCACTCTCGACCATGGAAATTGAGATAATTGAAAATAAGCCAAAGTAAGGGGTCTCACCTTTGGTGGTCCCCCCCTTTGGCCTTAGAATGAAGATTAAAAATATTAGAGGGGGGTTTCTCCCCCATTTCTATTTGATTTCTCACCCTAGGAGGTGCCCCCAAGAGAAGTGGTCCCCCTCTTTGCGCTCTCACTCTCTCATTTTGACGAGTGGCATGCATGGACTTGGGCTCTCTCCTCACTCATTTCCTATTTAAGGAGGCTTCCCCTCCTCATTTGGGTCATAAACACACACACACCCACTCTTTTGCTCATGCTCTCATTCTTTCTCTTGCTCTCTTGCTTGGGCCATTGTAATTTTCATCCATTTGGCTTTGGTAATCAAAATCTTTGGAGGAATCTTGTGTCCATTGTTTCCATTGATGATTTGCTTCCATGATTGAGGAGCTACACAAGTTTGGTTGGCCAAGGAAGCATACTTATTTGCTTTGGTAAGATTTATGGTATTTGCTTTCCATAAATTTTGTGAGTTTTCATTATTGTAGCAAAAGAAGTTCATGAATTTCTAGTTTGAAGTTTATGATTTCTTTGCTCTTTATTTGATTCTCACCTTCTAGTAGTTGCGTAGTGAAAATCTTATAAATTGCAGGTTATTTGGATTGAAGAGTGGGATTCCTCGGTTGGATGCCACATTGCTTCACTTCTTAAAGAACAAAGGACCAATTTTCTTTTTCTTTACATACAAATTTCTGCATTTTAATTTTAGTTTGTTGAGTGTTTCAAATCTGATTTTAACTCTTATATACTCAAGTTCTTTCAAAATTATTCATTTGGCAACTTTGTGTAAATTTTGTATATATATTCCATTAACATACTAACTTCTCCAAAGTGATTTTGGGCACATTTTATCATTTTTTGTTTGCTGATTTTTAGCAAGTTGATGACAAAACAAGGCAAAACTCTGACAAATTTCAACCATAGAAGGATGCAAAGGCTACCCCAAAGGAAAAGCTTCAAGGCCATCACAAAAAAGGAGTGAAAACACAGTTTTTCCCACTTCTTTCCTCTTATTCTTTATGCTGAAATTTCAGCCATTGCAACAAGTCCAAGAGAATCCCTTGGACTTGATTTCTTGTTTTGCATTTTAAATTAAGTTGAAGTTTCCCTTGTTTGTCATCCTTGCATGCAAAAGAAGTTGGGCTTGCCCACCTTTGCATAAGCAATTGTTGATTGGCTTGGGTTTAGCTTAGTTAGAGTTTCATTTTATTTTGATTTTCTTCTTTTATTTTTCCCATGCCTTACAAGTGATTTGGCTATGGCATCCTTGCAAAATCGTGCAAGCTAGCATTCTATTTTATTTCAATTTCATTTTTCCCACACCTTGCAAGTGATTTGGCTATGCCATCCTTGCAAAATCGTGTTGGCTAAGCATTTAATTTTTGTTATTTTCAATTGCCCACACCTTGCAAGTGAGTTGGCTATGCCACCGTTGCAGTATCGTGTTGGCTTGCATTGTTAATAATTGTTCATTTTGTTTCAAGCAAAATCAAACTTGCCCCAATCTTCGCCCTGTATTCACTCCCCTTGCCGGTTGGTCCGACCCTGGGTGACAAGAAAGGAAGATTCGAGTTGGCTAGAATAATAGGCATTTCAATCTATTATTGCAAGATTGAGAAATGAGGATTAGTGTGTGGAGCTAGAGGGGTAGAGGTCGTTGGGGGCCTCATGGCACTCTGTGTCCTCCTATTCCGCACCCGGCTAGTTCTTGGGACTGACTTGTGGAGCTAGGAGGGAGCCTTGTGCTCTCTTGTTGAGAATCCAACAGTTTCTCTCAGTTGAGGGATAAGGGTTGGAGGTAGACACATTAGTTAGTTGGTTTATTTTCTCGTGCAAACACATCAATCCCCTAAGTTGAAGAAAGACCTTAAAATAAATTAAAATCTATTGGACCACTTGCACAACATCAGGATCTTTCATTTTATTTACTATTGAGGTTATCTTTCATATGGTTCAGTTCTACTTCAAGCTCATCTCGTACACTTTAGTTCATTTGCTTAAAGTATTTTACATTTGATAAATGTGGTCTTTTGATTATTATGGTGAACAAATGATTTAGAGCAATTTGTGCATTTTGACAATTTCATTGTAATCTTTGCTTGTGACTCCAGAGCCCGATTCAGGCATGCACTGGTTTAGTAATACTATTTTCTCTTGCAATTACATTTGGTTTACGAATAAAGAAAGATTTGCCTATCATTTGAAATTATTGCATTTCTGCATGATTGAGTGCCATAAAGTTTAAATTAATTTATTCATCTTTTAACTCCTAAAACACGACCTTGAAACATAACAAATAGGGACTACCACCCTTGACCTTTTACGAGTTGGGTCTAAACGGAGGAGTTAGGAATCGAGGTGACATTGGGTTCTAAACTCATAGTTGCCCTCAAAAACACACCTAGTGGTTGGAAGACTTTTCCACGGTCAAGTGTGTTTTGGGTGGCAACAGGCAACAAAAAGACCTTCACGAGCAGCTCCAACAGGAGCTTTGAGCAGGCTCGAGTAGTACACCAGCAACCCTAAATCTGTCACAGAGAATTCAAGCAGACACATAATCTTCTCGGGCAGGTCATTTCTCTCACCTGGCCGCTACAGCATTCACAGGCTGCCCTAATCATTCACAGGCAGTAGTTTCTCAGCTCCGGGCAACTACAGTCGTGGCTTGGATAGGGCTCAGGCAGTTTGACAGACTTCACAGACAGCCTTCTTTCTTTCTCAGGAAATCCGTTTAGCATTTTCTTGACCTTGGGAAGCCTATCTTTATTCACGGGCAGGCATAGAGTTACCCTACATATCTAGGGCAACTCTACTCCATTCACGGCCAGTCCTATTTCACTTAGGGTAGTTGCTAACAAGTGGTAAATGCTAACAGTTCCAGTCAAGGAAGATCTGACCACGGGCAGCCTGATCCTGTTCCGGGCAGACAGAGCAGAACTCTCAGGCAGCCACAGATAAATCCGGGCAGAAACCTGTCAGTCTCTGGGCAGCAACAAAAGATGTTTGATTAATTGGGCTGCTCAAAAGAAAGACATTTGGGCAGCTTGACAGGAAAGAAAAAACTTGGGCAAAAAGCCCTAATCTGATTTTTCTGTGCACTTTTTCCTTGTGGAAATTTCTTGGTCAAATTCTAGGGTTTGACAATTCATCTCAGAATTCTAAGGGTCTCAGAGATGAATTACTAATGCTTTTGGGGTTTTTGTCTTTTAAAGGTTTCCCCGTGAAAAACATCTTGTGTTCATTGTGTTGATGTGTGTTTATCTACTGCACTTGTCTTTTGTTATCTATCTTACAGTCTGCAAAATTAAAGAATATATGTAAATGCTAAAATTCAACAGTGTCAAATGTTGTGTTATCAATTTTTATGAGATGATCTAATGAATTTCTGCATAAAATTGTTTTTATAACTTATATGGATTAGAAATGTCATTATATATGTTTTTTGTACACAGAAATTACTATATTTTTTTTTCATATTTGTCGAGTCTTTGCCAAGTCTTATCCAAGTCGCTGAGTCTGTCAAGTCCCAAGCTAGCCGAGTATTTCCCCAGTCCGAGTCTGACTACATTGATTCATACTATGTGACAATTATGTTTGACAATTCCGACATTGAAATCATCAACTAACTAGGCATAAATAAAGCATTGGTTGCCCCAAAGGGTTAGCTCAAGTGGTCATGACCTAGATGTAAGGTAGTTCGGGTCTTTCCCCCATGTTAGGGAGGTCACAAGTTTGAATCTCTTAATCTCCTCGAGGGCAGGTGCTTAGAACTTAAGCACCAACTATTTACCCTGGTTAACATTCATCGATGGCGGTGAAGTCTTGAGGGGTTTCTCGTGCTTGGTTATAAGGAAAAATAAATAAAATAAAAAATGACAAAGCATTAAAATGGAAATGAAAAAGAAGAAGAAATTGGGCTCACCTATGAAAGGGACATCTATAACCTTTCTTCCAGAAAAGAATTTGTCAACCAAGTTTATCAACTGACTATATGGAGATAATAGTGGATATGATGTTAACTACATCAATAATAACCACAGAGTACAATGAAGCATCACCCTTGAATCATAAGGCCTAGAAAAGAATTGGAGAATAGAACATAAAGGCACTCATACCAATTAACTATTGGAAGATCTACTGACAAACAATTATGATAAGTTGAGGTCTATTTTTGCAGTTCACGATGTTTCAAAATAGATACCCAACTTGCATGGCACTTTTGGATAAGGAGGATTCTCCTAGGTTCTGCAGCTTTTTCATGGCTTTAAAATCCCTTCCTGGCATCTCCCCTTTGTATACAATCAATTGTGCTCTTCATGGATTTGAAAACATCTTCCGCAATGAAGCTCAGGAAGCCAAATTTAATCACCTCCACATTTCTTCTTGAATATAAGGATGAAGATCTTATTCCAAATACCAATCTTCTCTACATCTTTTGGTTCTAGATTTGTAGAGCTTTTAAAAATGGATAACCACGACAAGTATGGATATGGAATCTTCTTTGTATCCTTTGGTTCTAGATTTGTAGAGCTTTTAAAAATGGCTAACCACAATAAGTATGAATATGGAAACTACAATCCCTCATCCATCACCTAGTGCAAGGCGCTCGGCCTCTATTTCATCCCCAAACAAGGCTCACCAAGGCTTTTCACTCATGTTTAGTGACCAAGGCCTTTCACCGATGCTTGATGACATGCTCGAGGCTTATGAGTGACAAAAATTACCAAGCAACATGGACCAGATGTAGCGTGACATTTGGTGAAAACCATGTGGTATTTCAAAACCGATCATAAATATCGACCGATCTCAATAAAAAACAATTAAGAGACATCACCGCCTTGAAAAATGCCTTTAGCATAAACATATACAAGATGTCCTGGAAAGATGTTGCCATTCGTTTCAATGAATGATCCCTTAAAGCAACATTTCCATCTAAAGGCTGTGAAAATATAATACATTTGACCCAAATCTTGTCCCCGCCTTTTGATGAGAATGAGAATGCAAACACCCCAAGATTTTTGCTAACACTAGCACTCCACCACTTAGTGAATGACCATATAAGACAAGCCACCAATACTTTTTCTTTATAAATCTGTATAACTTCAACGCCAGAATGCCTTAAGCACGACTTATGAAAACCCTTGTGTGCAGCAGGTTTAGCCCCATCTTTCTCTATTGCTATATTTGGGTTTTGTTTGACTGCTACTTCACATTATACCTACTTGGTTACAAGTAGCATAGTTGTCTTCCTTGTTGTCTTCGTGAAATATATCCCTTTTCAGTATGTTTGCATCTTCTATGACATCCTTATATTGTTTGGTTCCAATGAAAGAATCAAAAGGTGTATACTGAAGCAAAAACAATATCATTCTTGGATGCAGAAGTATCTTGTCGTTGAACCAATATCTGTGCCATTCTTGAGTCATTGCTTTCAGAAACTAGATGGAGGCCATGGCTTTCTACCTCAGAAGTTGCCTTATCTACGTTAGATCAACAGAATGAATCATAAATATGAGAATCGTCACTTCACTGCAGAACCTCATTGTTCATGTAAGTGATTGGCATCAACATACACTGGCAATAGTATCCTTTGTAAGATCCTTAAGTTCTAAAACCCGCGTCCTCTAATCTTCTTCATAGAGCTGAACAAGTTTAGATAAAGAGATATTTTCAGAAGATTCTTTATAATTAGTTTCCCATAAGGCCAGATATTCGTCAATGAGGATCGACAAACTCAGTTCTCTAAAAAAGTCTTCCATTGCTAGGGTTTCTCCCACAGGCCAAAAAGTTATCATAGCTACTAGAAATAACACCTAATTGCTCAAAATACTGAGAAAGTCTGAAACTATTCTGAAAAGGTATGTACACCAACTCAGACAAATCCATAGCAGCATGTACATTGATCCTAGCCCAAATAGTCTCTTTCAGACTACCTACAATAACACACTTCCCAAAAAACACCCTATTGTAATACCTAAGAGCCATTTTATAGCTAGTGATCCCACACATTTTAGAAAACAATAGTTGCAATCCTTGATAATTAACACTTATGAGTGGGAGTTACAAGACTCGTGAGTGTCAGGGACCATAATGTGAGCATGCATACCGGCAGCCATTAATGTGAACATGCATGAGTAACTCTTTGTGCTAATAAAAGAACAAAAAATATACTCCCATGTAATTATTATCAATAACAAAGCTATCATATTTTAAGGTTACCATCCAACCTATAAAGCACCCTCGATCTACTTCTAGCGCATCTGACACAAAACTGGGTGTTCACAATTTATTTGTTCACTGCTGAGCATGATAATAGCACTTCCACTAAGCTGGAAACACTGAACAGTACATATTCTGAGGTAATATAACAAAGGGTAAAATTTTAAAAAGGTAAATTTTTAGAAGTTTGTCCATTTTATTTGTTGCGTCGAGAGGTGCTCTACAGCCCAGTATGGGGGAGATCTTGTAACGTTACATAACATTATGTAACGTTATGTTTATTAATAAAAAATAAAAATTTTAATTATAGGCCAAAATAAATGTCGGCCACAAAAACAACGTAATATGGGGGAGATGTTGTAATCTTCCTACCTAACAAAACAATAAAAAAGTAAAAATTTAATTATCCATAAAAAACATGTGGGTCAAGAAAAAAACACAATATGGGGGCAATTCTGTAATGTTCTTACCTAACAAAATAAAATTAAAAATTAAAAAAATGAATTATCCTCAAAAAAATGTTGGCCTTGCACATGGTTTTAAAACCATGTGCAACGCCTTCTAATAACCCATGGTTTTATTGTACATGGTTTACGAGGGCCTTGCACATGGTTTTAAAACCATGTGCAAGGCCTCCTAAACAACCTATGGTCTTATTGTACATGGTTTAGGAGGACCTTGCAAATGGTTTTAAGACCATGTGCAAGGCCTCCGAAACAACCCATGGTTGTAGGAGGTCGGAGGCCTTGCACATGGTCTTAAAACCATGTGTGGGAAATGTTGTAATGTTGGTTCATAACAAAATAAAAAATAATAATAAATATTATATGTTGGCCATAAATGATATTAAATATTAATAATAAAAATATTATATGTGGACCTTAAATAAAAAGATGTGTCTTTTGGTTTGAATCAAATCAATGGCTATATATAGGACAAACCAAAGTTGATAGTCCATTGAGTGCAATACCTAAGAAGAGGTTTGATCCCTCTCGGCACTAGATACTAGATAGAGCCTAGGATTTGGATCTACGCTGGTTATACTATAGTCTTCAAGCTAATGTCAAACGATTTATTTTATTTAAAACATTTGCCTCTGAAACATATTTACAAGTTTATACATTAGATTGGTTTGCATTACAATAAAAACCCTTACTCGGTGGAAACACTATGAAGTAGTTTGCAAACCATGAATTGAAATTCTTCTAGTAATGAATATAAAAAAGAACGTCTGTGAGAAGACAAATCAGCAGTAATATATTGACAGCATACATACCAATTGCAGTTATGATGCCACTGAAAAACACTTGCCTTTTATGCTTTTTCATTAGATCCTTCCCTCCATCATAGTGATTCTTTGTTGCAAGGCAAGAAAAAACACACAAGATCTTAGGATTACTTGCTAAAGAAGCTTCTGTCCTCTACAAAGTATGTGCCCTATTGACCACTACATGATTTAACAGAAACAATGCTCTCACCTTTTCACTTTTATCTGCCTGATTTTGAGAGGGAATCAGAGTTGGTTCTGGAATAAAATTGACGATGAAAGCAAATACCACAACACCTCCAAAGAACTGGACTCCTCACCAATGATGATAAATGATTAAGACTGACAGAATACATTATAAATTTCAATCTAATTTCAAAGAAATATGATTAACAATTTTATGTCAAGACTGATGAGAGCTAACAACATTATAACAGTACCTTGCCAGCTTTTATGGACAGGGATCAGTGAAGGGAAGGGAAGCATGCACACTCACCCACAGATTCGCTTTTAAGAAGCCAATTGAGTTGATAGCATTATGGGCCAAATCTAGAAAGGAGATGCTGAGCATAAGACCCGCTGCAAAACCCTGCAGAATCAAATTACAATTGTTTCGGCATTCCAATATTCCATGTGGACTATTTATAAAAGAAATGCAGTAAGCAATTCACAATATGCAGAGGCTATAACCTGAAGAAGTCCAAGGACTTTCAACTTAGGAGTAGGGTTGATAACCACAAAAAGAGCACCTGTTTTTATCACATGCCATCAACTTCTGCATCAGCCTTAATTAGCACCATGGTTTAATACAACTACGAAGTGTCAGAAATCTTACTCCAAGAGTCCCAGCTCAAATTTGAATTATATATATAGCATTTACAGCAGAGAATCAATTATTATAACAACTTTGAAAAGGATAGATGAAGCAATCTGTGTTCTAATGCTTGGTTGGAAGTTGGGAGCCGAGGCCTCAATGACCTAGGAAGTTGGGTATACCATATTTACCACTAAACCAGGATCAACTTAAAGAAAGGAAAAAATCCCTGCCATAAGTATTTGAAAAAATTTATCCGTTTGTAAAAATAAGAAACATATGCAGATAATTGACTGGAATATAATAAGTTCTACACCTAAGGAACACACAAGCTGAGATCAAAAAATATCTGTGAAATATTATGGCATCTGACCATATGCAGTGAGCAACACCTTAGTCTTTCACAAAGAAGAAATCCATAGACTACACACCGAGCTTGTGAAGGCCCTATCCCACAAATTGAGAATTTGCCCATGAAATTTAGATCAGGAAGAATGTGTAAGTGATGCAAGACAACAAGTAAAGTGACTGTGAGAAGCCTTCATAGAGTGCTATCAAAAATGCCACTTGTTAAAGTCTTCTTCACAAATATATTAAATCTGAAAATGCCTAAGGTATACCAAAATGAATAACAGTATACACCAGTGTAGGTAGGGCCTACTCTCTCTTCAGAGTATGCAGAGACAGACTAATGGGCTTTTACTGTGCAACCCCCACTTCCCCCTTTCAGACAACTTTGTCAGATCTTTTCAAGGAGAGTGATTTGTGGAGTGCCTGGGTCACCAATATTGCTATAAGAAAAATCGTAAGTAACTAGATAAGATAAAATAAGATAAGTTATTAATGTCCAACAAATTACCACAATAATTAGACCAATGGAACTCAAAACTTCAAAATCCAACAAATTACCACAATAATTAGACCAATGGAACTCATAACTTCAAAAGAACAGCCAGTGCAAATACACAGTGGGAGTATAAAAGCAGCTCCTATCACTAGCCAACAGAAATGAAAAATACTGTAGATAAAAAACCATGTCGAGCATAAAATACATATGGCGAGGTGTGCTAGAGCTAAAAGCAGGAAAGAGGGGGGTGATGGGAAAAAGAGGGCTACCCAACAAAGTCATCAATCACTGTGAAAGGGTCAATGCACTATCCAATGATGTCCTCTAGAGAATACCGTGAGCCAAGTGTTCTTGGCTATGTAATCTTGGGAAGAGCCTGGATTGAAGAGGTCCATCACTGCTAAGTGCTAACAGCCAAGGCCAAGCGGGAGAATATCTGATTGAAAGATTGGCCGTGCAAACGGACTTGGAAAGAAGTATTCCTTGCAATATGAGTGCGACTCTGGGACCTCCTAGAGTTGGATGGTGTGCTGGCCCGGTGGGATGCGCTCTGGGATATAGAATTGGAACTCTTCAAAAGTCCCCTGAAGGTCGACCAACCCATCGAGGGGGGATGTTGAGAAGAAATCCAAGGTCTCATTGATCTGCTGTTTTAAGAGGTATGGGCGTCAGCCTATCATTTGTAGCCGTCAGTGAACAGAACAGTATGGAAGAAAGAGGTGATTTTCCTAATGGTATCTGGCAGGGAGGTCCATGCAATATCCATGACATGTGTGCTAAAACCTCTCTCGTGAAAAGAAGCAAAGATCTCTGATTTGCACAGCAGGACAAGGTGAAGAGGGAGCCTTGCAAGTTCTAATCAAGGCCATAAAGCCTCCCTTTGATCTCTTAATAGATAAGACATCCGAAAATGAGGTGTTCCTCAAACTCGACCTCCTGTAAGTGACATAGATGGTAAGTCCTCTCAAGGCATGGGATGTGATACTTTGTCTTGACTCTCAATCCAAAGCTAATGGGATGGGGCCCCCCTCTGAACAGACCGAAGGAGATCCTGAGGCATTGCAGCCAATGTTTGCTCGTATAGGTAAGTATGACAATAAGGTCATCCCTCAACTACGTAAAGTGCTCAGAATAAAATGGCCTCTAGGGCTAAGGCCCTTGGGGGTAGGGCAATCCAAGTGACCTGGATGTACTATCTGTAGATATCCTCTATGATCACCTAGTTCAAATCCTGCTTAGACAATAGAAGGTGACCATGAGCATCTGTAGAGAACCTGAAAGGGAGGAGTCGATAGGCAAATATGCCACCCACTGAAGCAATCAGAAGGCCACAAAAAAGCAAAAACCCCTCTGCCTGAGGGGGGCTATGAAAGCAATATCTTCTGAAGAACAGAGAGCTAGGTAGGGATACTCATCCCTACCGGAAGTAGAGTCTCTTGGATTCCAGACTCTGGGGAGAAAGGAAACAAATCTAAAGATGGTGCAAAGAATAAACCCAAACTCCCAAAATTTGTAAAGGCGGGTGCAAAACTCCCAGGTCAAACCTCCTGAACCACAATAAGGACACGAATGCCCACAAAGCATGGAGTTACGTTTAGACTTGAGCTTTGCAAGCTTGAAATCAAAACTCCAAATTTACAACTTGCTGCAAGGGAACCTATACTATGTTATGCTCAACTGATGCCAAATGCTCTAAGCATGGGAGCCCAAAAGCTCGCATATGTATAATTGGTAAGAGATTATGAACTAACCTAAAAGCTCTAATATACATAATCGGTGGGCAATTATGAAATGACACAAATAACCACTAGTAGATAATAATATTAAAATCACATATCCACGGAAAGACCAGTCAAAAATATGCATACCAAGTGATGTGCTTGCTCCTCCTACCAGAGAGAGCATAAGCGCAACTGTGACTTGAGAATCCATATCCCTCGTGCCTCAGAATCCCTTCACACTGTATAAATTTTTAAGGAAAAAAATCCGCAAAATTACACAGTCAACTTCAAATCAAGTTCCAAACTCCGCGCACAAAAACAATAAATTTCGGACAATTAGTTTCAACTGAAATGTGAGTTGTGAACCCTGTGAACAAGTAGATCAATTTGAACAAAATACTAAGATTTTCAGTTTCAGTTCTCTAAATGAGCACATGGATGCCAAAAAGGCTTCGATGATGCACTCAAACTATCCAAAAATATAATGTGGACAAGTTTTCAAACCTGTTCAACGCTTCCCAACAACCTCTGAGGAACTTGAGCAAAGCAGGCCTAAAGCAAGTAGAGTACTAGCAATATATCATTAGCAAAAGAGGCGGTTGTGCTTATTAGACACAGAGCAATTGAAAGCGAACCTTGCACATTGAATCTTGATGTGGGGAGTTTGAGCACAAGAGATTCCCTTCAAATCAACGCATAATTTATTGGAAATTGGGACGTCATCAACATTATATATTGTATACGAAAGAAAAATATTGTCGAAATTTTGGCTCTTCATTGTTTCATGGTACGTTTAATATATGTACATAAGTGGGTATGGCTATGGAGACGGTAATATTTTAATTTCATTAAAACTTTGAGTTTTGTTTAGGTGTGGTTTGGTAGTTTAGTGGAATAGTGTGACGTAGTGATATCATTTTTCTTTATGTTATTTTAATTATCAAAACTATTAAACTATTAGTTAATATGTTACATAAATACTTTGTAAATGAAAGAGTTGTTTTCTGGTTTTTTTTTTATAAAATTTAGTATAATTTAATTATTAAAGCGGTAATGTAGTCATTATTGGTTGTTATTTACAAACGTGAGTTGACTTATAAAAAAACCACATTATTTGAAATAACTCATTGGTGGTCTATAAGGAGCAGACTTTCACTCTTGTTAGATGTCTCTAGATCGTGCGTCGTTAACATGTTTCTTTACATTCAAGGAAGATGAGCTCTTATCCAATCAAAAGCAATTTTAGGTCTTACTCCATGACCACCATTAAGGTAAGAGTTAGGAATATCTTCTTAGTTTTTGTTTTTTTTTAATTATCAATATCATGTTAGGGTTTTATTTTAAATTTTCTCCTTAGAGGTATTTGTGAGTTAGTTAATAATGTATAATGGTCATCCATTTGGAACAAATTTTGTAGTTGGTACTAGTTATTAAATGTGGCGTAGTCATTATTAATGTTGGGGCCATTAGCGGTTAGGATTTGGGTAGATATAAACTATTTATAAAGGTAGAAGGTTATGTAATGCCTTGTTAAGGATTATCATTGTATTGGAGTGTTGCTTATTTGGAGATTACCCCCTTGAAGAGATATGTGAACATTGCTCACCTTTTGGAATATCAATAAAGGTTACTTATTTTGCGTGTGTAATAATCTAGTTTTGTCTCGTTCACTTTTTATAGTTTAAATTCTCAATATATTGCTCTTAATTCTCTACTTCTATTATATAAGTAAACGACAAGTGGTATCATAGAACTTTCCCATGCCAACACACACCTAAATTTCAAGAAATTTTTATTTAGCTAAGGACATGTTCCAACGTCTATAAACACAAAAATTTGTCGTTCAACGAGTAAAATTACGGTTGGGAAGCATACACAAGAAAACAAGTGGGGCCACCTAGGTGGACATCCTTGTACACCTATCTTAGCACCTAGCGAGTAGTATCGCATTAGAAAAAAGTTGCTCATGGATTTTATCTTCCACATACCCTTGGGTGTGGTGTTCCTTATTCCTGTAACTTCATAATCACGTAGTATATAGCAAAATTAGCATAAAATGAACCGAAAATAAGCAAACCATAAATATGAGACAATAATATGTAATGTCCCATTTTTTACAAGCTTGGGTAAAGAGTGTATTATTAATGGTGATATTAAGACATTAATGAAAAAGGGGGGCCACTTAAGTATTATAAAGTGGCATGCATGCGTAGTTAAAAGATGGAAAAAGGTCAAGCAAGTAATAAAAGACGAAAAGGTGAAAATATGAACATCCATTATTATTATTCACTTTTGAGAAATTGATTTGAGAGCTCTCGGAGCTTCTTTGGTGTTGAGGGTGAATTTCATTGACCAGTATTGCGTTCGATGGCGAAATATATCTATCCTGGCCAATTTTGAGGGTAGATCATCCAAATCTACTACTGTGCTTCAAGACTATAGAATATTTACCAGTATTTTCATAAATTCAAAGGTATCCCCAGCATTATAATGAATTCATGGAGGGCACATCATTCTAGACATCATTGAGGATGCATTGAATGGTTATATCTGAGCGTGCATTGTTTGGCTATCACTAAGGACGCATTATTTGGCCATACCACTAAGGAAACATTGCTTAGTTAAATCATTGGGGGCGCATTGCTCTTGACCGTGTCACTAGGGCGCATTGTTTCTGGCCTTTTATGTGGGAAAACATTGTTCAACTATTTCACTGGGGCGAATTATATTTGGCATCACTTCCACTACTGGGATTCGTGCTATCCTTTCTAGAGGCTCCATTATTGTTCAAATAGCAAATCTAGGCATGCATCTATCTCCTACGACTGTTGGATATTTGTTATTGCACTAGATACCATGTTCGTATCTATATCTTATGCATGGAGTGTGCTTTATCTTTTAAATGCCATAAAACTCAAATAGATTCATACGATATTTCCATTCATTGTTCCTGAGTTTGATTACAATGTAGTTATGGTAATCTTATTATTCGTATATGCCATGTAACATTATTATTGTTCATGCAAACCCATTAGTTGTAAACGTTGCATGCCACACCAATAAACAATAGCCAAATACTATAGCAAAAACAAACAGGTGGTATCAGAGCATGACTCTCGCCAACTGTGGGCACATAGTAGATTGTTTCAGGTGCATGAGGCAAAAGTAGGTTAAATAAACAGTGCATGCCAGTGCATATCAATGCATGTTAGTACATATCAGTTATGGTATTGTGCATGTTAGGGAATGTCAATGGATGTCAGTGCATGTCAATTTCGGTGAGGCGCATGTCAATGCATGGCAATTTTGGTGAAGTGCATACCAAAGAACATGTTTCTTTCCAGCCTATGATAACATGAAGACAGTGAGAGAGCTCTTGGCTGAAAAATTGAAGGGATAACATCACTTCAACACATACTTTAGTATCATGAAAATCTAGCCTTATGTGATGAGGTATGTGAAACATTGTCTTTTCAAAACTATTATATCGTCAAGTACGGAAGCTAGCCCAACGATTTGGACGACTACCTCCTTAAAAGCATAGTGTGTGAATTGAAGAAAGTTGAGCATGCAGGACAAGTGGTGGTAGCCTTAGAGCTATCTCATGCGAACAATGACACTAGCACATTTGATGGACAAATGGATGGATAGGAAGATAACACATGCGATGCAATTTTTCGATCAGCCAATGTTGAGGATTCATCATCTCACCTCAATAGTGTTGCTTGTGAGGACCCAAGTGTGTTAACACTTAGATACAATGAGGATGGGATGTTGGGTGATTTTCCTTTGGATGTTGAGATGATCTTTAGGGAGTTGTGCATAGAAGACATCGAAGAGGAAGTGGAGGAGCTCACCTATGAGCTTATGGTTATTAGATATTCCTTGAACAACACTCATATGTATCTTCAAGAATCCAATATGCATGTGGGCACGTTGTGTGGCGTGTTGGAGTTGGTACACTCTTCATCATCTATAGCAGGAGTCCAGGCATCTACGATAGGAAATACACATGAGGAGGACAGTAGTATTTGTGATACGATGAGGAGCCTCATTTAGATTTATAGGCATGAGAAGGGAGGCATGACTCAGAGATGGTTGACTCTATACATGTTGGGTAGTATGGGGGTTATGATTCACCTCTTGTGAAGGGGGCATTAATGGCTCTGGTTGTAGTTGCAAATTTGTTGATGGGAGACATACTCCAAGGACCTTGTGATAGTGACATGGACGCATCCTTTATTTTCTAGGATGGGTATAGTACAAATATGTGGGATCTTGGTTCAGATGACACCAGTAGAGTGAGTGCATAGGAGGATAGCGCAACCCACACAAGATACGTGACAATTATAACACATGAGGCATGAGTGGCACTCATGGTTTGAGGGGAGAGCCTCCGGTGATGATTCTACATGAGTAGCACTCAAAGTTGCAGGTGACTGAGGAGAGATTGGGTGGATAGATACATGACAAATATGGAGACATATTGGCTTACAAGCTTAGTTTTGGAGTATTGGCTACAATAGCGCATATAGGATACTTGATGGCTCAAGAGGATACATGAGTATGCAGTAGTATACAGGGGTACCTAGTGGCACATAGTGAGGTCCCATAGAGTTTTAGAGTGTTTCCTACTGGGATACCACCTGACAGATATCACGAGCATACCCTTGAATTGGGTTTCCCTAAGATCAGTGAGTGGAAGGGTGTGCTTTATGGAGTAGTATATCCCTTGATGTCCTATCTTTATCGGGGATATCATTAGATGAGGGTCAGAGAGCATGATGCTCATAGGTCTACTTCTATACCTCATTTTGGGATTTTGGTCATGCCCTTGGGGTTAACCAACACACTAGTTACTTCACAGTCACACATGTAGTGGTAGAGATATTTATTGTTGTTACACAACAAGGCTTGGGAGGTTCACCTGAAACAATTGGATGAGGTGGGTGACATCTTGGCCACAATGGAGATATTTCAATTAGACCATGGGATTGGTACATAGAGTGCAGAAGGGAGATTTGATTAGTTCGTAGGGATTACAACTACAGAGTAGGGGATGACATCATCTCCTATAGAGATTGCCCATGTACAGACCCTGAGTCCGCACTTAGGGAAAAGATCATGAGGGTTATGTGGGATTCACGTTTGGCATGTTATTCTTGATATTTGCATGAGTATGGATAACAACATGTGGTGGATCTATTCTCCAGATAGATGCTCAGACTCCATGGATTACTTGATCACATAGATGGTGATTGGGCTAGCGGATATCTCAATGCAGTTTGGCAAGAGCCGAACAAATTGGCAAGCTCATAATTGATTCTTGGTACTTGGTTTCCACCAGAGGATTACATCTCGAGGCCTTTGTTCGTTGATACTTCGATGATTATCAACATGTCACGACAACAGACTATAAGAGTTGGATTTGGAAGACTCTCCATTTGGTGGTGGTATATGGGCATTCTTTCGAGTGATGGATTGCTTCAAATTACAACAACGATCGACCTGTTGTATTCTAATGATTATGGAGGAGAGGGTAAGACTTCTTTTTATGGCAGTACAGGATTTCTTCCCTAGTATTCAGGATTGAAACTAATAGTGGGGTCATTACGGATGAGATGGCCAGTCTCTACTTTCTGCAGTTTATTCATAGGATGCTTAAGTTTGGAGGCATGATGGGGCAATATTTTGAGGAGATTGTGTAGCTTATTATTACTTGGTTCATCGGGATCATTCAAGTATATTCTTGTGTTAGCACTAGGTAGACCAATTCCCTAGGTAAAGGGTGATTCACATCCTACATGTTAGTGGGGACCTAAGTCACTTTACCTTTTACAAGCAGATTTCAGGTAGGTTCAAATGGTGAAACTTAGTGGATGTTACATCTAGTCAGTAGAGCAGGTCGAGCCCCACTCATTCAACAACATTAATGCAACCTTTGACCATTTCTGAGTAGCCATGGGGGAGCATGTTGTTAAATTGCATCACATGTTTACTAAGTATGCAAGGTGCATAGTATTCACCAATTATAGGAGTTCATGAACATTCCAGTGACTTCCTTGGAATATAAGGCAACACGAGTGATGGAGCTATCTCTTGAGGGGATTATTAGAGTTCATGAGCAACCGAGATTCATTACCAATGATCAAGGCAAACTTCCTTTGTCGGTATTTGAGATCAAGTATGGCAATAGATTTGCAGACTTCACCTAGATGCATATGCACTCCACTATTCATAGTGATAAGGTCAGTAATTATAGGTATTTCTGATTGTAATTCCAAAAGAGGTGGATGTTGACAAGGCATGACATATAGTTGGTGATGATCATAGTGGCACACTGGCCACATGGTGGTCTCCTTTTGGGGTTAGCCTGGGATCTTGGGATTGCGGTAGTGGATAGTACAACAATTGACAAGGAGGAAAGAGTCAACTATCACTTTCAGGAGCCTATCCATATGGAGCAGTGGATTAGTTTCCTAGGTGGGAGATATTATGAGGGATGGATGAAGTGTTTACTTGCTTTGTTGTTTAAGGTCTTAAGGAGGCTTGTTGTGTTGATACTATGCAGGACAACAATGGGCAGAATAAGTACTTTGTAGTTCTAATATTGATTTGGGACCCCAATAATACAATGACTAGTAGTTCAATGGTTGTTATATGTGAGAGGACTAGTATTCATTTTCAGACATAGGGGATTGGGATCTTAGTAGAGAAATTTTTGGGGATTTTGTCGGGTTTACAATGTGGTTCATTATTCTACTTACATGAGGCTTTCAGGAGGTCTCTTTTGATGGTACCTCCTAGTACAATACTTTGAGTAGAGGATGCTACAAATGTCCTAGGTTGATTTGGGACCCTGGGATCATTCCTGGACTCATTGGATTTAGTCAGATTGATTGTGGGGTTGTGTTGGCATTGCTTAAGGACAAGCAATATTTGCTGACAGAGGACTTGTAATGTCCCATTTTTTCTAAGCCTGGATAAAAAACATATTATTAATGGTGATATTAAGTCAATAGTGAAAAAGGGGCTCACTTAAGTATTATAAAGTGGCATACGTAATTAAAGTGGCATGCATTATTAAAGTCACATATATGCGTAATTAAAATATGGAAGAAGGTCAAGTGAGTAATAAAAGACGAAAAAGTGAAATTATGAGCATCCATTATTATTATTCACTCTTGAGAAATCGATTTGAGAGCTCTTTGTTCTTCTTTGGTGTTGCGGGTAAATTTCCTTGACCAATATTGGGTTCGATGGTGAAATCTATCCATCCTAGCCAGTTCTGAGGGTGGATCATCCAGATATACTACTATTGTTCAAGGCGACATAAGATTTGCTAGTACTTTCATCAATTCGAAGGTATTTGCAACAGTATAATGCATTCATGGAGGACACATCATTTTGGCCATCACTGAGGGTACACTATCTAGATATCACTGAGGGTGCATTATCTAGCCATGCCATTTAGGGCACATTATTTGGTTAAATCACTGGGGGTGGATTGTTCCTTGTTGTATCATTGGGTGCATTGTTTATGGTCTTTTATGTGGGAAAATAATGTTAAGCTATTTCACTTCTCCTTCTTGGGATTCGTGATAGTTTTTCTAAAGGCTCCATTATTATTATTTAGAGATCATATATGGGCATGCAACTATCTCTTACGATTGTTGGATATTTATTATGACACCAGCTACCATTTGCATATCCGGATCTTATGTATGGAGTGCATTTTGTCTTTGTAATGCCAAAAAACTCAAATAAACTCATATTGTATGTCCATTCATTGTCCCTAAGTATGATTACATTATATATGTGGTAATCTTATTATTCATATATGCCATGCAACATTATTATTTCTCATGCAAACTTCTTAGTTGTAAACATTGCATGCCAAACCAGTAAACAATAACCAAATACTACAACAAAAACAAACACAAAATAAGATTCCACTAGTTTGGTATCTTACATAATAGAAGAATATGGAAGAAAAAGAGCTTTGTTATTAAGGGTATAATGTCCACGAGCCTCTTATGGTAGGGAAACCATTCACTTCAGTAGATATCCATCACAATATTCTTCACATAAAACTTCATAGACTTGGAGCTTCTTTAAATAGGTTGCAAATGTCAAAAACCCTAACTATTTTACATGGTCAAAAGACAATTTCCTAATGGGTCTTAATTAATAAAGATACCCTTTTACATTGATAGTTGAACACTAACCTATTTGTCCTTCTTACAAAGTTACGGCCTTATACTATGTATGATTTATTCTTATAGTAAGGTGAGTTAGGGTAAGACCCTAACATGCCCTCCCCCTTCAAAAGTGTTGATGTTTGAGCAAAATTTTGAGATGCTTGAACTTTAAAACTTTTATCATACAATTTCAACACTTAAAAATTCCATAAATCAGCCACATATGAATCTCATAAATAAATCAGCCACATAAATCAACTACATAAATCAACCATATAAATCAATCAACCATGAGAGACAATATATACCCTACAAAAACCCTCCAAACACAGAGGATGAAAACCCCAACAATTCTTTGAGTATGATAGATAGATTTGCAGAGAATGGTTTACAACACATATGCAAATTTCCCAATAAGAGATATCACCATAGCAATAGAGAAGAGATATCCAATGTAACCCTGCAAAAACAATTGTATGCAACTGTATTGAACTTGCCATATGCCTAGCATATTAATAACAATCCAAAAACCTTAGCATACAGAAGGTAGCGCATAAGAGGCGCAGTAAACACATTGAGAGAAACACATAGTGCATTCACAAGGAGGAGCTAACTAGAACTCCCTCCATGCAAACATTAACGCCATTCCTTTCCTCAATTAGCTTTAACTAAATCTTCATTGTCTTCAACTGAAAGTGAAATAACTTGACTGAAAGTCAATTTTCTTGAACTGAATGTTAACTAACTTGAACTAAATGTTATCTGAATTGAACTGAATGTTAACTTACTTGAACCGAAGGTTAACTGACTTGAATTGAATGTTAAGTTACATGAACTAAATGATAACTGACTTTAATTGAATGATAACTTACTTGAGCTGAATGTTAACTGACCTGAACTCAATCTTTACCTGATTGCTGATCACCTAGTTAATAGGCTCACTTAAGTGTCATCAATGCTTCACTCTTAGTGCCATCCATGCACAACTTCTATTATTAACTTTTGCATGGATCTCTTTAGTTAATTGATGCATGTTGATTGATGAACATTAATATCTTCTTTACTTCACATATTACACTCATTAATAGTTCAACTGATGCTTTGACCGAGGCATTGATTGAGGCATTCATGTTTTACTGAAGCTTTATAACTTGAGTTCACTCAGACATTTGCATGGGAAATTTGAATTCGCTTTCCCTATGCTTTATCTCATTGTCATTAAATAATTAATGCACGGTCCATATGTGTATCATTTATCCATCTTATCATATCATACTCAAAATAATTATTCCATACATAATGATGATCATATATATTACCTTGGGCCATATAGTCATATCCTAAAGTAATTCACTCTAGTGGTAGTTAATCCCTAAAGGAGACGTATAGCACTCAGTGGCCATGGTTAGCAATATATCACATAGTATAACCACCACAACAAATGGAGGTCCCCATCCTTGATACAACGCAAGACTTCAATATTTATACAACACAAGATCATCTCCACAATTGGAGATCCTTTCTCATAGGCTACCATCTATGAGAATCATTGACTTGATACAACACAAGTCTAGTCTTGATATTACTCACAAGACTCATCTTTATATTACTCACAAGATTTACAATACAACATCACCACCTCAATCATATGAGGATACACAAGACTTGATACATCACAATGTCATGACTTGATACCACACAAGTCTTGGATAATGACTCTTGATGTTGTACAATCAACAATCCCTCTCAACGAGGGAGACATTCTCTGCTTTACCAAGAATTTCTTACCATGCCAATCTTATCTCAAGAGTATATCAACTTCATCACCAACAGTGGCTTGTCCACAAATTTACAATCTACTCATTAGTAGCTATGTACTGAAATCTTTTCTTTATAGTACCATGACTTCAATGAAGTAAAACTTCATCTTAATGTGTTCTATCATAACACATAGGGTTTTTCAGAAAGCTTGACTATTAACACCTAATAAATGTAGGATCAAGTCGTTCACCCTAGTAGGTAGCTTCCCAAGCTACACTATTCATTAATGGGTAGTACTATCTGCAATACACTTTGCTTAGTACTAGTTGAAATACACCTTGCTTCCATTGTACTAGCCATAGTACTTGGATTATGTATTACTAACCGCAATATACACATCTTACCCCATGCTAAAATAGTAGTTGGATAGCACAATAGGTCTACCATGTATCAAATACAATAAAGAGCCTATTCTAATGTACCTCAAAGGTACTGAAATATATGCTTAGCTAGTAAGCATAAATACAACAGGTCTTCTCACAGACCAACCAACTACTTACACATAGTAGCCTCATCTAGATCTAATCCAGAATGCAATTTCTATAAACTTGAAACAATGGATTTCATATCCATCATATACAACATTATACATCAAATGTGTAAAATAATGCAGAAAGAAAGTCATATTTTTTCTTTCAATATTTAATATTTGTCGACTTCAAGAATCTTCTTCTATTTGGAGAAGTTCTTTGTGATCTTTCCATTCTCTATGATGTTCTTCAAGGCCTAATCGCTTTCTAAGTTATTCTTCTTTTTATACTACAACACCCCAACTACCTCTTTAAGAGGTTCAATTATTATATGACAGTCCATATTATAACTCTTCTTGAGTATCAATAGTCTATGAGACTCTAGCCATCTCTCTGCTCATGTGGATTCTATCCACAAGGTATCATAGAACCTATCTTTCTAAGTCATGTACCATGACTAATTAGTTTGGGACTTTTAACTATTGATGTAACGTCCCCATACCCAATTATGTGGATAAATTACAATTTTTACTTCAAAAACCCTTGTTCTCCTTCAAAACATAGGGCATGGGAGTTAACACACACTTCAAACTTCATTCTCAGGCTTAGAAACCACTGTAATGGTCATTCCACCCTTGAAAGATCCCTTCTATGACCAGAATGATCATTTCCGCACTAGACCTGTCTTTCCAAAGTTCACGTTCCGCACTTTCGCTTTCTACCCTTCTGACCTCGGAAATCGAAAATCGGAAATCAGAAACATAAAGCTCGGCGAGAGTACTTAAACTTAATGTGCGATGGAACATTTAACGTCCCTTCCACCTTCTGTGCTTCCACTTTCTGCCTTCCACACTTTGGAACTCAAAAATCAGAAACTCAATGTGCGACGGAACATTTAACGACCCTTGTGCCTTCCGTATTCTGCTTTCCGCCTTTCGTACTTCAGAAATCGGAACTCAAGGTGTAACAGAACACTTAACGACTCTTCTGCCTTCCGCACTTCGGCTTTTCACTTTCCAACCTCAAGCTTTGGAAATCGAAAAACTATCTTTTTGCCTTAGAATCCTTCTGCGCTTCCAACTTCCGCCTTTTGACCTTGGACTTCAAAAATTAGAAAACCCACTTTCTGCCTTGTTTTTAACTGCCCTTTTCGCCTCCCATCTTCTGCCTTCTGCAGGCGGATCCCGAGGTGTGGAAACACAACAATTCTTCCCTGTTCAACTTTTCCTTTTCCGGTTTTTGTCTTCCACCTTTCGTAGGTGGATTCCAAGGGGAAGAAACTCAATGATTCTTGCCTTGGTTGCATTTTTGGCCCTGTAATAGGCTTCTAGCCTCCATGAACTTAGGCAGATGCATCACAAAAACACAAGGCATGTACAGAAGTGAAATGCAGGCAAACATAAGGAAATAAACTTCTACTTAACCATCATTAAGCATTCAGCATGATCATAATAACTCATCAGCAAATAGATAGCATAAACAAGCATAACATAGATACTTATCTTGATGATTAAGTTGTCCTGCAACTAGCTATGTCATTGCAACGTTCCACCCAACCATAGGCCAGTTGTGCTCATCAGTCTCTCAACACAACTGCCACCCTCGAGATGGGCATGACTTCCACAAGGAACTGGGGAACAACAGACTTACCCTCAGCCAAACCAAAGCACACACACATAGTCAATCCAACCCTTAGTTGGGTTTATCAGTCTGTCCAGCCAAGCCAACACCAAGTTGGGTTTATCAGGCTGAAATCTTACAATCCAAACAATGATGGGATTATCAGGCTTACTTAGTGAAGCCAACAGACAGTTGGGTTTATCAGACTGTTCATAGTCAAGCCAACTTCCAAAATAAGGACCATCCAAGCCACAAATGGGTTTATCAGGCATCCATCCAACCCATCATTCACAATGGGTTTCTCAGGCTGTCCAGCCAAGGATTGCACATGGCCAAAACACAACAAGACACTGCCAAGCCAATATCCAATTGGGTTTATCAGGCTGCTAAGGTAGTGGAAAGGTAGAATGATTAAGCTAGTGGCTCATTCAGGAGCTAAGGACACCTTCACAAGGTCTATCTGGTCCAGGATCCACATTACCTACATACCCAACACAAGGAAGCATCCCCTTCTCTGCTCCATAGTCCCTTGGGATATGCCTTCCCTTCCAATTCTCTTCAGGGCATGCAGCGAGGATTTACTAGCCACTCTTACCCTTTCCCAAGGTTCCTCTCTGCACTAGGTTGATCAAGCCCATTTCTCTCCTCTTCCACTCCTCAAGCTTGCATATAGTTTAAACCCAAAACTAAGGGTGCACAACACCGCAACCGCAATGTAACACAACAAAAAAGACTTACACTCACTCCGTGATAGAGGAGACAATTAAATAACAACACTGAGGAAACCACAGATGATCACACTTGCTCATAAAATCAAGTGATCTCCACTGCTCATCCACTTAGCGAAACAAGGAGACCCTTGAACCTTTGCGTGGCTGAGGATGGTAAACAACAAGTGAACAACCTAGAACAAAACACGGTTTTGGCCGCAGGATGAACAAGCAACGCGCATGAACAAAAAAATGACTCTCCCCAGCAGGATCCACGAACATCACGAATGAACCCAACATTCAACGTGACTCGGGGATGAGGGAATGGGCATGCATTCCCACGTGGGTTTACTTGCTGCAGAAGTAAGAATGCAGCCTCCCAGGTTGCAGACCTGCATACTTGCAGGCTTGCTCAGTCAAACCATTAGACTGCCATGCCTTGCTCTGCCCAAGGCATTAACTGCCTCAACCAACTTCTGGAACAAATTAATGATTGAGAACAGAGGACAAAAGGTAGCTGAGCATTCATGGGTTTCCCCATTGACATCTAGTCACACCCTATTGGCTCAGGAGTTTGACTAACTCCCCTCCCTATCCCTTGTGGAATCATGCCCCCATCTCTTTCACGTTGTTGTCCCATAGCTAGCTTTGGTATTTTATTAATTTGCATAGTTACATGATGTATCGAAATATATATGGTGCTTGACTTAGCACTATCACCATAGGTATCAACCTTGATCACCTATTCACAAAACACTAGATCAGTGACAGGGCCTTGTCCTTGAGCTCCATGCCATGATCTCAATAGTATATACATCATGTACAATTCAATACCAAGGGTAAAAACCGGGACATTACAATCCTCAGTGCTTTACAATTTGAACAAAATGCTACATTGGCACTATCTCAGTGCTTTGCAAAATTGAACAAAAATGGATGTGCCAATCACATGGCATCCTCCAGCTCCCATGTAGCCTCTTCAGGACTATAGTGCTCCCATTTCACCTTTACCTGTCCTATGGCTCGATTCTGGAGCATGGTGACCTTCCTATCGAGGATGCACAATGGCTCAATTCAGAACTCTCCCTCAGGTTCCACCTGAATCACATCCCAATCGACCACATGGTTAGGATCATGTACATATTTCTTAAGCAAAGAAACATGAAAAACATTATGCGCTCTAGTGCTAGCAGGCAATGAAAGTCTATATGAAACTGGCCCTATTCTTTCAAGCACTTCAAACGGCCCACAGTATCTAAGAGACAAATTGGTACAACTTCCAAGATTCAAGGAACTCTTCCTTGCCCTCACTTTGAGGGAAACATGATCACCAACACTGAACTCTCTGTCCACTCTATGCTTATCTGCATAGCTCTTCTGTCTGTCCTAGGCTACTTTCAGATTCTGCTTGATCTTTGCAACCTCCTGCTCCATCTCCTTAAGCACTTCTGGACCAAGCACAATCCTGTTCACTAGATTATCCCATGTCACAGGTGTCCTACACCTTCTTCCATACAAGGCTTCATAGGGACTCATCCCCATGGATACTTGTTGTACATTACTATAAGCAAACTCTACCAAGTGTAAATAATCTTCCCACTTGGATGGTTTGTCCATCACATACATACGAAACATGTCTTCCAACAATTTATTCACTTTTTTTGTCTGACCATCAATTTGAGGATGGTAGGCAGTGCCAAAGTTCAACTTTGTACCCAAATTTGCAAACAAACCCTTCCAAAAATTAGAAATGAACTTAGCATCCATGTTAGAAACTATTGCCTTAGGCAATCCATGCAATTTGAAAATCTCCTTCATGAAGATTTTTGCAATGTCATCAGTCTTATGCGTGGACTTAATATGTATAAAAGTGTTGCCTTTGTTAACTTGTCCACCACAACCATGATGGAATCATGTTGTCTCCAAGTCATTGGCAACCCTGTGATCAAATCCATGGAAATAACTTCCCATTTCCATTCTGGAACTGGAAAAGGCTGCAACAAACCTGCTGGGTGTTGATGCTCAACCTTCACATGTTGACATTTCATGCACTTTGAAATATACTCAGCAATGTCCTTCTTCATTCCGGGACAAAAATATTGCTTTCTAGTTGTAGCAATAGTCTTATGATATCTTGGGTGACCAGAATATGGAGTTTGATGGATCTCATCCATAACAATTCTCCTCAAGTCTGCTACATTTGGAATAAAAATTTTGTTTTTATAAATAAGAAGTCCATCTTCTTCCAATTTATATCCCTCATACATCTTCTAAAGTCTTTACTGCTACAATTTGTCCTTTACATGCACATACAATTCATCTTCAGCAACATGATTAACAATCTGTTGTCTCAAATCTGATTGGCAAATTCCAAGAGATGCCAAGTGCATTTCATGCACCTTCCTACTGAGTGCATCAACCACTTTGTTTTCTTTTCCTTTTATGTGTTTCGTTTCAAAATCAAACTCACATAAAAACTCCAGCCATCTAGCTTGCCTAGCATTTAGAGTTGGCTCATCAAATAAATATTTTAGACCACAGTGGTCTGTCCTTAACTCAAACTTTCTGCCCATTAAGTAACGCCTCCACATCTTAAGAGCATGTACTATGGCTTCAAGTTCTAAGTCATGAGTGACATAGTTCTTCTCACGATCCTTCAACTTTCTTGACTCATTACATACCACATGGTTATCTTGCATAAGAACTTCTCAAAGTCCTTGACCACATGCATCAGTACACACCACAAAATCTTTCTCTGGGTCTGCAATTTTCAGAACTGGTGCACTTGTGAGAAGATTCTTCAACTGTTGGAAGCTTTCTTCACATCTTGGTGTCCATTCAAACTTTATTCCCTTCCTTTGCAAAGAAGTGATGGAATGTGCAACCTTGGAGAATCCTTCAATGAATCTCCTGTAGTAACCTGCAAGTCACATTCCTTAGAGTAGGCCAATTCATAATGGCTTCAATATTTTCAGGGTCCACAGATATATCTTCATCTGAGATAATGTGACCCAAATAGTGAATCATATCTTTATAGAAGCCACACTTGCTCAACTTTGCATACAGCTTATGCTCCCTGAGCAATTGCAATGTCAATCTCAGATGTTCTTCATGCTCTTCCTCATTCTTAGAATAAATAAGAATGTCATCAAGGAAAGCAAGAACAAACTTGTCCAAATACCTAATGAAGACACTGTTCATAAGGCACATAAATGTAGCTGGTGCATTTGTGGGACCAAAGGGCACCACTACAAACTCATAATGTCTATACCTTATCCTGAAGGTTGTCTTATGAATGTCTTCATCCTTGATTCTTACCTGATGGTAACCAGACCTTAATTGATCTTTGAAAATACCTTTGCTCCTCTCATTTGATCAAAGAGGTCATAAATCCTAGGAAAAGGGTATCTATTCTTCACAGTGACTTTGTTCAGCTATTTGTAATCAATACACAACCTAAGCGTACCATCTTTCTTCTTTACAAACAAAACTGGTGCTCCCCAAGGAGACACACTCATCCTGATGTACTTCTTTTCCAACAACTCTTGCAGCTGCATCTTCAACTCTATAATTTATAGTGTACTCATCCTGTAGGGTGTCTTGGACACTGGTGTTGCTCCTGACACAAGTTCAATGGTGAAATCACTGTCCCTCTTTGGAGGAAGCCCTGGAATCTCATCAGGAAAAACATCCCTGAATTCCTACAAACCATGAAAATCCTCCAACCTAGGAGTTTCATTCTCTATTGCCTCCAACTCATGGGCTACATACACTCTGCAACCTTTCCCACATAACTTCTTCAGCTGCATGGCTGAAATCTGCCTAACAGAAATCACCTCTAGAATTCCTTTCACAACCTTTAGGTTACCTTCTTCATCCAAGCACTCAAAAGTCTTGTTGTAACAATCAAGCTTTACTCTGTGCGCTTCCAACCAATCCATTCGAATGAGAATATCATATGACCCAAGTGGCAGAACATTCAGATATGCATAAGTGACCGATACATCCATAACTAATGGAAATTTCTCTACCACTTTATTAACCTTCCTCTTAGTTCTAGTGGCTAGCCGAACTAACCATGATTTGTTATGCTTTAACTTCTTAAAGGCACAAATCTCAACTACTCTAGGAGTAATATAACTGTGAGTAAAGCCAGGGTCATTCAAAACAGAAATAGATTGTTTAGCAATCTTACCTGCAACTTAACCACAATTAACTAATGATCTTCCTTGCAGTCCTCCAATGTTGCATAAATCCTAGGGATATTTCTTGCAACTTGACCCACTGTTTCAGCTTCTTGAATGTTGTAAGCTGGCCTTACATTCCCATTCTCAAGTGGACAGTACCTACGCAGATGGGGTCTTCCACATTTCCAACATTGGATAGGTTCCCTATTCAGTTGTGGATCTCTTGGATTTTCTCCCACCACTCTAGCTGGCTTACTCACAGCTTGTGATGGTTTCTTTTACTGATTCCCGAAGTTAGAAGGTTTGAAACCTTTCTTCCTTTGGTCAGAATTCTCATTTCTCTTGTCCTTCCATGCCTTATGGTAATCAGGTTTTCCTTTGCTATGCTCATAGCAATACTTAGCCTTCCTGATGGCCTGTTATAGAGTTCTAGACTCATCAAAGTCGATTTTGTCTTTGTAACATTGAGGCAACCCACTTAGAAAACACCGGATTTTCACTTTATCATCCTTAATGTACTTGACACACCTAAACAATTCCAAGAACTTATTTGCATACTTTTCCATGGTCTGCTGTCTCAATTTTAGCTAATGGAATTCTTTGATCTTGTCATCATAGTACTTGTTAGAGAGGTATTTCTGCTTGAAATACTTCTTGAACTGTTTCCAAGTAATATTCCTTTCTATGATCTTCTTCACCTTCCTGTGGTGCTCCCACCATATGGATGCTCTTCCATTCAGGTTGAATATGGTTACTGTGGCCTTCATATTTCCATAGTAGTCTTGGATTTGGAAATATTTCCTCATCCCAAAAAGCAAAGCTTCAACTTCTTGGCCAGTCTTTACCTCACCATTGAAGGTAGGAGGCTTAGCCTTCTTGAATTCATCTCGAGAATTGTTCTTGTAATTTCTCTTTCTCTTATTATTGTGAGAAGAAGAGATTGAACCTCCACTAGATTCTTCAAAGTCAGATGACCCACTAGAAGACCTCTTTCTTCTTCTTCTGGCACTGCTCTTATTTCCTTCTGGATTTGTTGTACCACACCCTAAGTTTAGCCTTAACTGGATGTCTCAAACTATGCAGCATGGTTGCATTCAAGTGATGTTGCTCTTCCTGAGTTTTCAACATTCTTTCATTATCTTCTCAATGACTCTACATCTCCACCCTTAGGATTCTCATGGTGGCTACAAAATCCATGGGAGTCTCTTGATATCTCCTGCCATTAGACTCTGTCTCAGTAATTCCCACTCAGACATTTTTCCCCATAACATCTTCCCCGTGCTCATAGGGACTCTGTGCATCATACATGTCATAGGTTCTCATGGCTGAGTCAAAACCAACTCTTTTTCCAATCTGCATTATGACTCTACAAAATGTGTTAACACGTCATTTGTTAGCTGCATAAAGAAATCAGAAGTAAAAACCATTTACCAACAGCTCTGTTAATTGTTCAACTTGGACCATCAAGGCCCAATGTTATAACCATAAGCTATGATACCACAATGTAACATCCCCATACCCAATTATGCGAATAAATTAAAATTTTTACTTCAAGAACCCTTGTTCTCCTTCAAAACATAGGGCATGGACGTTAACACACACTTCAACCTTCATTCTCGGGATTAGAAACTACTATAATAGTCATTTTTCCCTTGACAAATCCCTTCTGTGACCAGAATGATCATTTCTGCACTGGACTTGTCTTTTCGTAGTCTGTGTTCCACACTTTCGACCTCGGAAGTCGAAAATCATAAACATAAAGCTCAACGGGAATACTTAAAATCCCTTCCGCCTCCCGCACTTTTGCTCTTTGCCTTCCACCCTCATAGATCGGAAATTGGAAGCGTAATGTGTGACGGGAACATTGAAACAGTCTTCTTCCTTTCACCTTCCGCACTTCCGCTTTCCGCCTTCCGGACCTCAGAACTTGGAAATCAGAAACTTAATGTGCGACAAAACATTTAACGTCCCTTTCAAGTTTCTCCTTCTGCACTTCTGCTTTCTACCTTCTGCACTTCGTAACTCAAAAACCAGAAACTCAATGTGTGATGGCACATTTAAAGGCCCTTCCACCTTCCTCCTTCCGCAGTTTCTCTTTCCTCCTTCCACACTTCAGAACTTAGAAATCAGAACTCAAGGTGCGACAGAACACTTAACAACTCTTCCGCCTTTCGTACTTTTGCTTTCCGCTTTCTGACCTCAGAATTTGGAAATCGGAAAACTATATTTTTGCCTTAGAATCCTTATGTGCTTCCAACTTCCACCTTCCAACCTCGGACTTCGAAAATCGAAAAACCCACTTTCTCCCTTGTTTTTAACTGCCCTTTCCACCTCCCGTCTTCCGCCTTTCGCAAGCAGATCCTGGGGTGCAGAAACACAACAATTTTGCCTTGTTAAACTTTTCCTCTTCCGGTTTCCTCCTTTCGAAGGCATATTCCAAGGGGTGGAAACTCAACGATTCTTGCCTTGGTTGCATTTTTGGCCCTGTAATAGGCTTCTAGCCTCCATAAACTTAGGTAGATGCATCACAAAAACACAAGGCTTGTACATAAGTGAAATGTAGGAAAACATAAGGAAGTAAACTTCTACTTAACCATCATTAAGCATTCAACATCATCATAATAACTCATAAACAAATACATAGCATAAATAAGCATAACACAGATACTTATCTTGATGATTAAGTTGTCCCGCAACTAGCTATGTCGCTGTAACGATCCACCCAACCATAGGCCAGTTGTGTTCATCAGTCTCTCAACACAACTGCCACCCCTGAGCTAGGCATGACTTCCACAAGGAACTAGGGAACAACAGACTTATACACAACTAGACTAAAGCACACACACAGTCAAACCAACCTTTAGTTGGGTTTACCAGACTGTCTAGCCAAGCCAACACCAAGTTGGGTTTATCAGGTTGGAGGCTTATAAGCCAAACAATGTTGGGTTTATCGGGCTTACTCAGCCAAGCCAACAAATAGTTGGGTTTATCATACTGTTAACAGTCAATCCAACTTCCAAAATAAGGCCCAACCAAGCCACATATGGGTTTATCACACATCCAACCAAGGCATCATTCACAGTGGGTTTCTCAGGGTGTCCAACCAAGGATTGCACATGGCCAAAACACAACAAGACACCGCCAAGCCCATATCCAATTGGGTTTATCAGGCTGCTAAGGTAGTGGAAAGGTAGAATGACTAAGCTAGTGGCTCATTCAAGAGCTATGGACACCTTCACAAGGTTTATCTAGTATGGGATCCACATTACCTACATACCCAACACAAGGAAGCATCCCCTTCTCTACTCCACAGTCCCTTGGGCTATGCCTTCCCTTCTAGTGCTCTTCAGGGCATGTGGTGAGGATTTACCATCCACTCTTACCCTTTCTTGAGGTTCCTCTCCTCTTCCACTCCTCAAGCTTACATACAGTTCAAACCCAAAACTAAAGGTGCACAACACCGCAACTGCAGTGTAACATAACAAAACAGGCTTACACTCACTCTGTGACAGAGGAGACCATTCAACAACAACATTGGGGAAACCACAGATGATCACACTTTCTCATAAAATCGAGTGATCTCAACTGCTCATTCACTCAGCGAAACAAGGAGACCCTCGAACCTTTGTGCGGCTGAGGATGGTAAACAACAAGTGAACAACCCAGAACAAAACACAGTTCTGACCACAGGATGAACACACAACGCACATAAAAAGAAAAAATGACTCTCCCCAGTAGGCTCCATGAACAACTCGAATGAACCCAATGTTTAGCATGAATCAGGGACGAGGGGCATGCATTCCCACGCGGGTTTACTTGCTGCAGAAGTAAGAACACAACCTCTCAGGCTGCAGACCTGGAGACTTGCAGGCTTGCGCAGTCAAGCCATTAGAGTGCCATGCCTTGCTCTTCCCCCAAGGCATTAATTGCCTCAACTAACTTCTATAAGAAATTGATGATTGAGGAGAGAGGAAAAAAGGTAGCTGAGGATTCATGGGTTTCCCCAATGACATCTAGTCACACCCTATTGGATCTGGAGTTTGACTAACTCCCCTCCCTATCCCTTGTGGAATCACGCCCCCATATCTTTCACGTTGCAATCCCATAGCTAGCTGTGGTATTTTATTAATTTACATAGTTACATGATATATCAAAATATATACTATGCTTGACTTAGCCCTATCACCATAGGTATCAACCTTGATCACCTATTCACAAAACACCAGATCAGTGACAGGGCCTTGGCCTTGAGCTCCTTGCCATGATCTCAATAGTATATACATCATGCACAATTCAATACCAAGGGTCAAAACCGGTGTATTACAGCTGATGTCTGTGAAGATACATTAATACTCCCTCTTAAACTGGAGGAGTATTTTATACTATACCAAGCTTGTTCTGGACAGAGGTTTAGTAAATATGTTGGCAAATTTTCTCATCCATGGATATGTATAGGAGTTACACAACTCCTTTCTGCACCATGTGTCATGTCCCTTCCTTGAAAGGACATTAAAGTGTTGACCTTGTTAGTGCCTAGGGGTTTAAAAGTGGATTAATTCAATTCTTCCTAGGAAATTTTGATTATTAATACTATTGCAGCATGTATCAAATTAAATTTGCAATTATGGCTTTTTTTATGTAATTAATTATCATGGAGAATAATTAATTTGGGAAATGAGTTGTAAATGTGCTAGAAGATAGGAGGGCTCACTAGGCAAGCCAACTTGCTTAGGATAAAAAATGGCAACACTACAAAAGCAGGAAAATGCAATATGTCATAAAAAAATTGGCAACTGTCAAAAGTAGGGAAAAGCAAGGCAATTTTACAAGAAAGAAAGTGCAGGAAATGAAGTCTTTGATTCTGAAATTTATGGGGCATTCTCTAGGCCAACTTTCCTAGTTTTTTCCCAAACACACCCAAACACTTATGAACTATCCAAACCTGTTTTAAACATGAAACTAATGATATTAGAAACCTAAACAAATACTTATAACCCCCTTAAGCCTTCTTGGGCCTCTGGTTGTTTAGAATTGATTGTTAAGGTCTCAGTTTGCACCCGTTGGGAGTCCCAAAATCCTGGTAGTACACTTCAACTTGAATGATGCTAGAAACCTAAACGGGACCAATATCCATGTGCTTAGGGATCTAAAATTTAGTTCACCTATATATCTGATCAAGAACAAACCATTAACCCTCTACAACTCTCAGTTTATTTCATTACTGCTTATGTTTTTCCTTGTTGAGGAAATTGCTTAATCACCTTAGCAAAATTGATTCCAATTTTCATGAGATAAACAGTAAGAGTTAATATTTCAGATCTGATTTAGATTAGGGATATTACAATGGTATCATAACATGGTCCTCCATGCATGCTCTTGATAATCATTAATGATTCTAAAATTCAATTCGGGTCCTAGAAGGAAGAACTCCGAAGAAGAGGAAGTTGACTCTATGGAAGGGAGATTCCATAGAGAGATGGATGGGAAGGAAGAGTTCAGACTTTTTGTTCAGAGTCTGATGAAAGGGTTGCAAGATATTTCAAATAATATTATTTATTCCAGTCAAGAGACCAGAGAATTCCTATCCAAGCAGTTGGGTGGGAAAGATGGAGAAGGGAGCAACATTAGTTCCCAACATGAAGAGAGGAAGATCATGGGTGGATCTATATTCTCCAAAACAGGGCCTCATAATAGGCCTCATGAATTCAAAGATGAACCTAATTTGCAGCCTTGACCTACCATGCCCAAGCTCATGGAGGATCCCAAAGAAGACCATGAAGTGCAGACTGAATCAGTTGCTTCATGGGAGGAGAAGTATCTTATCTATTAGACCTTGAGTGAGGACTACAAAAGAGCACTTCCTTTCAAATATTTGAAACTCAATATAGAGGGTAGCCTTAAGGATTTCAAAGGCTTCCAAATCATAATTTTGAGCTAATACATGCCATTGGCAAGGTCACCTTGCCTTACTTTGATGGCACTTCCAAGTGCACAGTAAACTCTTGGATTGGGAAATTGGACACTTACTTCCAATTGAATCCTATGGCTGAGAGGGATGCCATCATGATGGAATACCTACATATTGATGGGAGGCCAATGACTAGTGGTTTCATGGAATGAAAACTTTGGGCCATGATAAAGTGGCTACTTATGAAGAATTCACCCAGAGATTGGAAAAAAGGTTTGACCAGAGAGATCCTGATATCTCTTTTCAAGAATTCGCACATGTTAAACAAATTGGAACTCCTAAAGCAGACATATATGAATTCCAAATATTAGTTGTGATGGTCACTGAGATATCAGAGGCTAGGTTGATCCTTTTGTTCACAAAAATATTTCCAAAACCTTTGAAAGGTCCGGTGAAATCTTACTGACCCTCAACCTTGCAAGAAGTGGTGAGCAGAACTAGATATCTGCAAGATGCCATTCCAAGGACCAAGTATCCTCCCAAGACTCCCATGCCCCATAAATTTCAGAATCAAATACCTCCTTTGAGGAAAATTCCGCCCCCCCACCCCCCCGAAATAAGGATTACTCTTACTAATATCGAGATGAACTAAGGAGGAAGAAGCTATGTTTTTCTTGCCGAGAACCTTGGGTTCCAAGCCATAAGTGTACCAAGGGAAAGACACACTATATTGAAGTATTTTCCAAAAGTGAGGCCGAAGAAGAAGAGGGAGAGCCACCAATAGATACAAAGGAAACATATGAAACAACATATTAAGATACTCCTCCCGAGGTGAGCGAAATTGCGGTGTTGTCACGGGTGCCCCGATTCCACACTCTCTGATTCAAAGGAGTGGTGCAAGGGCAAGAAACCAATGTTTTGGTAGATGGAGGGGCCACAAATAATTTCATATATGCATCCATGGTATAAATAAGGAAGCTACCCACATAAAAATTTGGAGGCTTGACAGTTAGCAGACCAAGTAATCATTTTATGAAATGCTTTAGGTGGATTCCTAAGCTGCAAGTAACTATAGGGAATTTCACGGTGAATGATAGATTTTATGTGGTGGATGTGGATGATACTAATGTGGACTTGGGAGTTCAATGGTTGTAATCCATTGTAAAGCACAAAATATACTATCAAGTTCCTGGCATGATATTCCAAGACGCATGTGGGAAAGAGGCAGTACCGAGAGGAGTCAATACCTACCCAAAGCAAGTAGTGACTGCACACAATATGAGATCTATTATAAGGCATGGTGACATTGAATGGGATACTGAGTGTCAGATCATCACTAAGGTAACTTCTGTCAATGTTTCCTACAATCCCAAAGACATAAAAAAATTGTTGCACAAGCATAAGGGGATTTTTGAAAACCTCCCACATGGAAGTCACCAGACCGTGGCATTGAGCTGGAAGTTGGCACACTCAAAATTCATCCCTACAAGAATCCAAAGAAGTTAAAGGATGAGATTGAAAATACCATCAAAGAAATCCTTGATTTGGGTCTCATTAGACCAAGTTATAACCCCTTTACTTCTTCGGTGGTTCTGGCGAAGAAGAAGGATGGAACACTTAGAATGTGCATAGACTACCGAGATCTGAACAAGAAATCCATAAAGAATTGGTACCCAATTCTACAGATTGATGAGATGAATGATGAACTGCATGGAGCAAAATTATTTTCCAAGATAGATATTCGATCAGGATACCACCAAATTAGAATGAAGGAGGGTGACATACAGAAGGCAACCTTCCATTGTCACTTTGGTCCCTTTGATTTTTTGGTCATGCCATTTGGATTGACTAATGCTTTGACAACCTTCCAATACTCCATGAACAAGTGAGCAACTTTGTAAGTATGTCCTTGTTTTTTTTATGATATTCTGATTTATAGTAGGACATGGGAAGAGCACTTGCTCCATTTACATATTGTGCTAACTATACTTCCCGATCAATTTTTTTATGCTAAGTTGTCCAAGTGTGAATTTGGCATGACTGAGTTGCTCTATTTTGGTCATGTGATCTACCAAGAAGGGGTCAAGGCACAACAAGAGAAAATCAAGTCCAAGAAGCCTCACCGAGTTGAGAGGCTTCATTGGCCTATGCAACTATTACCATAAATTTGTCAAAGGTTACTCTAACTTTACTGCACCTTTGACATATCTGACCAAGAAGGGGGAATTTAATTGGAATGAGGAAGCAGAAAAATATTTCCATAATATGAAGGAAATAACAAGCAGTTCTCTGGTTCTATCATTGTCTGGTTTCACCAAGCCCTTTGTGTTGGAGTGTGATTCCTCAAGGGAAGGCATTGGAGTTGTTTTGATGCAAGAAAGACACCCCATTTCCTATGAGAGAAGAAATTTGCAACCCGATGAAAATTTGTATTCTATTTATGACAAGGATATGTTTTACACCATGCATGCATTGTCCAAGTTCGGGAAGTATCTGGTGGGAAGCCAGTTCATAGTGAAGACTAATCACAACAATATAAGGCACTTCCTTACCCAAAAGGAACTTAATGATAGACAACAAAAATGGGTGAGCAAAGTCCAATCCTATGACTTTGACATTGAATACAATAAGGGAAAGTTGAATGTGGTGGCTAATGCACTTTCTTGCAAACCCACAATATCCTTGTTGCAAATGCTAAGTGAATGGAAGGTATAGTTGGGGATTGAATACTCAAAAAATCAGTTTGCATGTGGAATTCTGGATGGAGTAATACAAAATGAGGCATAGAAGGTAAACAATGACCTCATCTATTACAAGGATAGAATTTTCTTAGTACCTGTATCATAACTAAATATGAGGATCTTAGAAACTGCACATAATGCACTAGTGGTTGGCAACCCTAGTTTTTTGAAGACTTACCGAAAGGTAATAGAGAGGTTTGCCTGGAAGGGACTCAAGGAAGATGTTCTAAGGCATGTGAGGGAGTGTACTGCATGCTAACAAAGAAAAATGGAGCACACACACCTTGTTGGACTCCTCCATCCCCTTCCTATTCCAGAACATAAATGGGAAAGTGTCTCCATGGATTTCATCACCAGACTACTGAAAGTTCAAGGAAAATATAACATATATGTGGTGGTTAATAGGTTGATAAACTTTCCACATTTATTTGCAGTCACCCCCACTATATCATCCAGTGAAGTTGCTGCATTATTTTTCAAAGATGTGTTCAAACTGCATGGCTTACCCAAGACCATAATCAGTGACTAGGACAACAAGTTCACTAGTGATTTTTGGAAATCTTTGTTTGAACTAGTGGGAACAAATATGAATATGAGAAAAAGATATCACCATCAAACTAATAGCCAAAATAAGAGAGTGAATTAATGGCTTGAATGCTACCTCTGCAACTATGTCACATGACAACATAAGGCTTAGGCCATGTGGATCCACCTGGGAGAATTATGCTATAACACCACTTTTCACCTGTCCATTAGGATGACTCCATTCATGGCTTTGTATGGATATGAGTCCCCATCCTTTGCATATATAATGTTTGGGGACTATAGAGCCCAAAAATCCAAATATTGGCTTCACAAGAATCAAGACATATTGAGGACACTCAAAGAAAAATCACAGGTTGCACAAAACCAACATAAAATGAATGATGATAAGCACAAGATTGAGAGAGTATTTCAAAAAGGAGAGTTAGTCTACTTGAGGTTGAAACCTTATAGGCAATCCTCTTTGAAGTCAAAGGGAGCTGAGAAACTCCAACCTTGGTTCTATGGGCCTTACAAATTTTGAGTAAAATTTGTGAAGTGGGCTATGAATTGGAGATGCCTCCTGAGAGAAAGATCCACGATGTATTTAATGTATCTTGCCTAAAGAAAGTAATAAGGAAATAGATAGTTGTATTTGAAGAACTTCCACCCCTTGATGATGAAGGCCATTTGGTCTTAGTGCCAAAAAAAATTTTGTACACCAAAGAAAGAAGGCTGAGGAGCAAGACCATTAAGGAATATCTGGTGCAGTGGAAAGGGTTGCCCAATGAAGATGCCACTTGGGAGGCTGAACAAATTTTGCAGCACCCTGGATTGCTTATGATTAAGGACAAACATACTTGGGAGGGGAGGACTATCATGTCCCTTCCTTGAAAGGACATTAAATTGTTTACCTTATCAGTGCCTAGGTGTTTAAAAGTGAATTAAATCAATTCCGCCTAGGAAGTTTTGATTAATTAATACTATTGAGGCATGTATTAAATTAAATTTCTAATTCTGGTTTTTTATGTAATGAAGTATTATGGATAATAATTAATTTGGGAAATGAGTTGTAAATGTGCTAGAAGAAAGGAGTGCGCACTAGGAAATCCAACTTGCCTAGGATAAAAAAATGGCAACAGTACAAAAGCATGCAAAATCTATTTGTCATAAAAAAGATGGAAACTATTAAAAGCAGGGAAAAGGAAGGAAATTTTAAAGAAGGAAAGCGCAGGAAAAGAAGTATGTCATAAAGCAGGCAACTTTTGGTCAAGGAGGGCACAATTTCCATTTTTGTTCAAATATGCAAAGCAAGGAAACATTACCTAAAGCACAAACTTGATAATCTCCTCAAGTAAGGCGCGCTCTTGGCTCAGGGTTAAGGTTTGCAAGTGGGTAACTTGCTCAACAAGTCACTCAATCTATAAAAGAATGATTCCAACTCCTTGAACAAATTTTGATAATTATTGTTTTGTTGTTGAGTGACGCATAACTTCCTTGTCTGAGTGATGTGCCTCAACTACCTTGGGTGATGTGCCCCAAGCCTTCCCATTATCTTCTCTCTTCCATTCCATTATATAGTGCAGGAATAGAGAGCCAAGGAGAAGCTATTGAAGACAAATATAAAGATCAGAGATCATCCATCCAGCCTTGGAAATTGAGCTCCAGTGAAGGATACTTCATTTATGCTCTCAAGAATGTAAGAGTGGTGTCAGGTGTTGGTTTCAAGCCTCTCGTCTTCAATATCGAGCACCTTTGAGGGAGATAAGCTCCTCCAAAATATTTTTGTGCTTATACTCTCCTTATTAACATTCTTATATCTAATATTCTACAATATTTCTAGTCCATGGGTTCGTAACGCCAAATTTACAATGAGAGAGGCATTCCAATGCTCATTTAATGAGCCTTTTGTAAGTTTTTATGCACTAACAGTGATGCTATAGCTAAAATAATGATATATGAGTTTTTTGATTCTTAATAGAGTCTGATAAACCTCTGATAATAATTTTTTTCAGATCTGATAAAGTACAAAATCAAATTTCATCTTTGTTTGCTTACCTATGCTCTTTAACTAGTCAAATTTGACTAGTTTTATTGTTTCTAATGCCATGAACGTTATGTGTGCCCAAATTTCATCCATAAGTTGTTGTAGGTCATACAATCACTAGAAAACCCAATATAACTCATAGAACCTGAATTTGTTGAGTCCGTACAGTGTTTGGGAGACCTCCTCTACATAGGCATTCTATAAGCCAACTTTCCTAGTTTTTTTCCCAAACACACCCAAACACTTCTGAACTACCCAAACCTATTTTAAACATGAAACTAATGATTTTTGAAACCTAAAAAGAGACTTTTAACATCCCTAATCCTTCATAAGCCCCGGGTTGTTTAGAATTGATTGTTAAGGTCTCAGTTTGCACCGGTTAGGACTCCCAGAAGCTTGGTAGTAGTCTTCATCTTGGCTGATGCTCGAAACCTGAAAGGGACCAACATCTAGGTGCTTAAGGATCTGAACCATTAGTTCACCTGCAGATATGATTAAGTACAACCCATTAAGCCTTTGCAACTCTCAATTTATTTCATTGCGGCTTATTTTTTTCCTTGTTGAAGAAATTGCTTAATCACCTTGTAAACTTTTATTCCAATTTTCATGAGATAAGCAATAAGAGTTAATATTTCAGATCTGATTTAGATCAGGGATATTACACCATGTCTCAGATATAACTAACTATGAACTTTGTATAGTTTTATTGCTTTACAATATGCTCTATCTAAACAACATCTTTAATGTGTTCTTTCTTGATCATTGTACGAGTCAGAATGCATATGTTTGTGGAACTTACTTTCACTGACTGAGACATGTCTGAATCCACATACACTTGTGCCAAGTAGGTAACAAAACATAGGATTTGTTGTTTATTTCTATGTACTGATTGTAAAGCATATAACTGATCTTGGGACCTATATATATATATATCTAACATCTATGAGATCCTACAAATCTGAGCAAGAATCATATATCTTTATGTGTGTGGCCATGTATTTATAATCCATTGTTCTTGAATCCTTTCAAGAACTCTATTGAACATTTTTCCTCAACATAAGAAAAATCTTATCCAATGACTATTTACAGCTCTAAACTTAAGAATCATCCAAGATTATTACATATAGTTTCCTTTTGAATATGAGCACCATTAAGGTTTCTACATATCAGGAGTTTAATTAACCAAATCCATTTGTTTTTCAGGAGCTAGCAAATATAGCTTCTCCCTCTCAATTTATAGAATGCGAGAAACATAATTTTAGTCCTCCATCACAAAGAATCATACTTCTCTATGTCTAACACTTATATGAATATAACTAGGATAAATGAATTACCTTTAGGAGTCTTTACTTCTCTTAGAATAGTATTAGGGATTCTATTCTGACGTCTTCCTAAGAAACATAGGAATCTCTCGATCTTCTCTTTTTTAGGATCAACCATTCAAATGAGTCCATGCCATTCTCTTCTTGTAGGCCAGGGCATATGTTTTTCCCTACAAGAAAAATGACTTAAATGGTTAATCACATTACATAACGAAGAAATGTAATCACATGAAAAAATTCAACATATTGGCAATGGTTCACACAGTTATGTACATAGACTAGATCAATGTTTTAGCATAACCCCATTCATATTTCATAAATAAATTATGCATCCCCATATTAATATCTCATGAAACAATCATGCATGCTTTATATTCATATCTCATGAACAATCATGCAACCCTATACTTTTCTTACTTTAAACATAACATGAGTTTTACTATTCACCAATAAATATAAGGATTGCAACATATGATTTTAATCATGTTATACTATAACATCATTCTAATCCCAGGAATACAATAAAAAAACCTTTAAATCTGATTTTATAAAAGCAATGATAACCATACAATCATGCATGTATACTTCATGAGTTTTGTTTTTTGCCAATAAAATAAAGACAGTTAACATATACGCTCAATATGTGTATATCATAACATAATTCCTAATCCCAAGAATATGGATCTCTATATGACTACAATGAAACACATTCAAAAGCATATATATCTAAAGAGCATATAATAATAAAAAATACAATTACTTATCTTTTATTGTTTTGAATGCTCCTTCTTGATTTATGCTTCCTTGTGTAGATTACTGGAGTCCCTCGGTCTTGATCTCCTTGCAAATTTGAGTGCATGCAGGAGGTATCAAATCTCTGCATGGGGAAATTGGATCCCATGCAACTTGGAGAGAATTCTCTTCTTCAGGAAAGAATTCTTCCAACCATCATCATCATCTTCTTTGGGAAAGTTCTTAACTTAAGAGTCTCTCATTAGACACAAGTTCCATTGAAGAAGAATACTATTCAATCGACAAATACCTAAGTCATTCAACCAATTCATCCATATTGGAAAGACATCCATAACACGAATTCTGAAAACTTCTCTTCAAATACCTGATCATATCTCCCAAATGGTTGTGAATTTTTGAAATCATCTCTCATGAAAACTAAATCATCCCATTTGGGAAGTGGGTTTTCAACGGTTTTGGATGATTCCTCACGGATTGATCATAAATGCTTCACTAAATTTGTCTCATAGAAAGTGACAGGAGTGGTGCATATTGACTTTCTCTTGGATTCACCCTACATTGGATGAAGGCACCTCAATCATTGTGGATACAAATCTATCCTCCAATATGTCCAATACCATTTCCTTCGATGTGTTGAAGTTGGAAGTTCCCTCGATATGGTCTTCTATTTGAACGAATATCGATGTCATGGCTGCAATATTTTTCTCAACTCTTCAAGATATACGTAGGCTTTAGTTTGCTGCACAAAACTAAGATCCTACATGCCATTTTCTCTGATACCATGTTGATGTTTGAGCAAAATCGGATATCCTTGAACTTTAAAACTTCTATCAAACAATTTCAACACTTATAAATTTAATAAATAAACCACATATGAATCTCATAAATAAATCAGCCACATAAATCATCTCCATAAATCAGCCATATAAATCAATCAACCATGACAGACAAGATATACCTTGGGAAAACCCTTCGAACATGGAGAATGAAAAACCTAGCAATTCTTTGAGTATGATAGATAGATTTTTAGAGAATGATTTATAACACATAAGTAGATTGTCGGATATGATATATCACCACAACAGTAGAGAAGAGAGATCCAATGTAACCCTTCAAAAACAACTGTATGCAATTGTATTGAACTTTCCATATGCCTAACGTATTAAAATCAAGCCAAAAACCCTAGCATGCAGAAGGTAGCGCATAAGAGGCTCAATAAACACACTAAGAGTACCACATAGTGCATTCATAAGAAGGAGCTAACTAGAAATACATCCATGCAAACATTAGCGCCCTTCCTTTCCTTAATTAGCTTCAATTGAATGTTCATTGTCTTCAACTGAAAGTGAACTGAATGTCAACTTTCTTGAACTGAATGTTAACTGAATTGAACTGAATGTTAATTGAATTGAATTGAATGTCAACTTACATGAACTGAATTGAACTAAATAATGACTTACTTGAATTGAATGTTAACTAACTTGAACTCAACCTTTAACTGACTGCTGATCACTTAGTTAACATGCTAACTTAAGTGTCATCAATTCTTTACTCTTAGTGCCATCCATGCACAGTTTCTATTATTAGCTTTTGCATGGATCTATTTAGTTAATTGATGCATGTTGATTGATGAACATTAAGCTCTTCTTTACTTAATCGATTACATTCATTAATATTTCAACTGATGCTTTGATTAAGGCATTCATATTTTACTAAAGATTTATAAGTTGAGTTCACTCAGACATTTTCATGGGCAATTCAAATTCAAATTCTCTTTCTCTATGCTCTATCTCATTATCATTAAATAATTAATGCAGGTTCCATATATGTATTATTTATCAATATTATCGTATCATACTCAGAATAAGTATTCCATACATACTGATGATCATACATATTACTCTGAGTCCCGATCCATATAGTCATATGCTAAATTAATTCACTCTAGGGGTAGTTAATCCCTAAAGGAGATCTATAGCACTCAATGACCATGACTAACAATATATCACATAGTATAACCACCTCAACAAATGGAGGTCCACAGTCTTGATACAACACAAGACTTCAATCTTGATACAACACAAGATCATCTCCACAATTGGATATCCATTCTCATAGGGTACCATTTATGAGAATCATTAACTTGATACCACACAAGTCTAGTCTTGATATTACTCACAAGACTCGGCTTGATATTACTCACAAGCTTTACAATACGACATCATCGCCTCAATCATACAAGGATACATAGGACTTGATACAACATAATGTCCTGACTTGATACCACACTAGTCTTGGAGAATGACTCCTGATGCCATGCAATCAACAAAAAGCAGCATTGCGCGCAATCTTGAAGCTATGGAAATTCCTGTAAAATGTTGGTTGGTTTCCAAGTGGCATATGTTGGAAACATGTCTTGCTACTAGATCAAAACTTCCATGGTAGTGCACTCTTGTAATTCTCTATCCCTAGAAGCCAATACTGCATCCAATTGAATCCAAATGGAGCCTTCCTTGTCTAATTCTAGTAAAATGGTCTATACTTTGCAATTTGATCCCACCACTTTTTTTAGGCAAGATACATGGGAGATAGGGTGAATATTGGAATGGTCTAGCAAAGTAAGCTTATAGGAAACTTGTCCAATGCACTGTAGAATGGTATAGAGTCCATAGAACTTCAGAGTGAGCATGTAATGGAGACAGGTCTTGAGAGATGTATGTTTATATGGCTGTATTAAAAAAAACACCTTATCCCCAAATTTAAAGGATCACTTGGATCAATGTTAATTAACATCTTGCTTCATTCTATTTTTGCAAGAATCATTTTATCTTTAATGATGCGAATAGTAGCTAGACTAGTGTAGAGTGCTCCATCCACTACCTGAACCCATGAAGTACTTATTATATAGGAAATCATTAATAAGAGTTTTTGGTCATACACTGCTTTCAATGGTGTCATGTTTGTGGAACCATGATAAGTGGTTTTATACGACCAACCAAAGAGAGCTAGTGTGTTCATTAGTGTGTCTTATCGGATGGAAAACAATGCAAATAGTTTTCTAAAAACTTATTGACTACTTCAATTTGATCATATGTAGTGGTGGTATGCCCTGTTGAGATTCAACCGAGTTCCTTAAAGTTTGAAGAGATCTTTCCAATATTTGTTGGTAGAAGTGGGGTCAAGATCATAACAGTAGAAGTAGGAATGCCATGGAGTTTGAAAATTTGGGCCACCAAAGATTGTGTGAAAGTGGGAGGTAAGTCACATAAATGGACATATTTGGTCAGATGATCTACCATAATGATTGTTTTATTGCATGCCTTAGGGAGCCCCACAGTGAAATCTATAAAGATGTCCATCCAAATATCATTTAGAATGAGGAGTGGCTGCAAAGCCTTTGCTGACCTCATTGTTTGCCGCTCATATCATTGCAAAATGTCACAAGCGTAAATGAGGTTATGGATTTTTTTTTTCATTTCTTCCTAGAAGAAAGGGTGCTTAACTCTTTCATAAGTTTTATGAATTTCATAGTGACCTGTTGTGAGTAATTCATGTAATTATGCCAAGATTCTTGGTTTTAATGTTGAATCTGTTGTGATAAAGATGCACTCCTTATACCTCAAAATATGTTGGTTCCATGTACACTGGGGTGGGGGATTCAAGTCTCCTTGAATTCATTTGATGAGGTGGTAAACTATGTCTTGGGACAACCATTCATGTCATACTTCATCTAGCCATCTTGGAATAGGCAAGGATAAGAAAAAGAATGAACCTTCCTTTTTAATATGCCTAAACAAGGCATCGACCACCTCTTTGTCACGACACTTCTTATAGATGATTTCATAATCATAGCCCAACATCTCAATGACCCATTTATGTTGCTCAAGTGAGGAAATAAGTTGTTCCATAAAATATTTGAGACTATGATGGTCTATATTGATCTAGAAATGCCAGCCAATTAGAGAGGGGAACCATGTCTCCATTGCATGAAGGATAGCCATTATTTATTTTTCATAACTGGATTTGCCCAAGTTTCTATCACATAAATGCTTAGAATTGAAGGCCAAGGGACATCCTTCATAGGATAAGATGGCTCCCAGTCCATGACTAAAGGCATTGTATTCTAAGGTGAAGGTCTCAATGAAATCTAACATGGCTATCCCAAGCATAGCACACATGGCCTTCTTGACGGCTAAGAAATCCTTCTCTACTTTGTCATGCCAAGAAAATCCATTCCTTTTTAGCAATGTTGTTAGAGGAGCTACAATATTCCCATAGTTTGCCACAAACTTATAGTAATACCCTATAAGGCCAAGGAATCCTTTCAAGATCTAAAGAGCGGTGGGGTGCAACTAGTTCTTCATAGCTTCCCCTTTCTTAGGATCCACCTGGACCCCTTCCTGACTCACAATATGGCCCAAGTATTCAACCTCAATTGCTCCAAAAACACACCTGTAACATTTCACAAATAATTATTATTCTTGGAATAAGTGAAAAATATGATAACCATGTTGATCGAAAAAGAATTGTAAGGATGATCGCTCCAAGAAGTGTTTCAAATTATTCTACGTTGGAATTCCAGTATTCCTGGTTCATCCCTTGCTGAGGACCGTGTTGGAGGTTTTTGCTTGCAGGTGTTCCGTGGAACTTAAGACCATAGTGGTGCCAATGCCCCGAGATCTCTCGATTTGTTGTTTTGCAGGGCTTAGCTTCTAGACAGAGTCTGTAAATCTTGATGATTTTGGAGCGTTCTCAATCTAAATATTTTTTGTTTCTTCTTGCCTCAGTTAATTCAAAGAATTTATTACTCTCTTGTGGTGCCAACAGGTCTACTGAAGGAGTCTGTCTCTTGAGTGCAAATCTCTGGTGAGGCCTTTCTGGGCTGGAAGAATTTACCTCTCAAGACTTGTTCTGGTGGCTTGTGCCTTATGGATTCCGAAGGGCATCCTCCACTGCCTCTTCCTCTTGATCTTGATGCATTCAAGAGATTGATTTATGCCTATGGAAAGAGGAAAGGGGGTTATTCATAGAAATTTGTTAAGAAATTAGACATCCCCTCGGTCGAAATTTCTACTGAACGGACTTGCCGAACGACTCTAAACCTTGCTGAGTGTGGTCTTATTAGGAAATTCACAGGTCTCTGGCCTTCTCCAAAGTATATTGATGGATGGGTGCAGAGAAACTGGAGGCCTTTAGTGTCTGAAGGTATTCAAAATCACTTTTTTGGAAGAGCATATTATGTCTTTGTCTTCGACTCTGCAGAGGATCATGATCTTAGTTTTAGAAATGGTCCACACTTCATGGGCCCCCAGGGGATTTATTTGAACAAGTGGTCTCCTGAATTCGATCCCAATCAAATTGTTCCGTATGCAGTCCCTGTTTGGGTAAGGCTCCCGCATTTACCTTTGCACTGCTAGAACTCATAATCCCTGGAATCCATTAGGAATAAGCTTGGAAAATACATCCATAGGGAAGAAATGAAAGATCAATATTCATGTGCAAGAATATGTGTCGAAGTTTATTTGGAGATAGGACTTCCCGAGGAAATCAAGCTAACAATAGCTGAATGGTCTCATATCCAAGAGCTAGACTACGAACAAATTCCATTCAAGTGTCGGTTTTGCCATGATTACGGTCATTTTTCCCAAAATTGTGAGAAAAAATCAGAAGAGAAACTTGCAAAAGAAAATGATGATCAATGGACCCAAGTCCAGAAAGCAGGAACTTCCAATCATGACCCTAGAAATAAAGGTAAAGAAGGAAAGACTATGAAAGGAGCCACTGCTATTGGGGAGAATCTTTCTAAAGCTCAGGTTGCAGAAAACCCTATTACACCCTCCAATCATTTTGTTGTTCTTAGTTCTCCTAAATCTCCTATTCTTGAAGAGGGTGAACTGCAACAATTCGAAGAGAAAGGTGTTGAACTTGAAGTAAATACAGGACCAATGGAACAAGCTGGAGCATCTTACTAGAAACTAACTAGGGTAGGTGAATCCATGCAACAAAATCATATTTATTCAAATGGAGACAAATCTTCTCATTCTTATGTAGATATAACTAGGAAGAAGCAAGATAATAGCTCAGGATCTTTTGATGAAGATTCCATTAAGAAACTTTCCAAAAAGGCTGGTAGGATGTCTCAAAAGGAAGCTCAAGAAGAAGAGGCCTAGAGGCTAAAGATGCAAGGCATCCAGTCCACCATTGAAATGTCGCTTGGAAAGAGCTAGAGAACCAGGCCCCCAAAGGGAGTAATTACTCCCTCTCACCTGGGTAAATAATACAGATCATCTCTTAGAATTGCAGGGGATTGGGGAACTGAATCAAAGCTGAAGCAGTCAAAGATTTAATGAGAATGGTTCCTTCTGAAATTCTCTTGCTTCAAGAGACTAAGATAGAACATGAAGCTCTTCTTCTCTTAAGTAAATCAAAATGGAAATTGAATGCTAGAAAAGTTGTTAGTGCGAGATGCACCTCTGGGGGCTTAGCAACTCTGTGGTGTGATGAAAAATTTCAGCTGAAAAGTTGGTTTGCCACCCAACATTGGATTTTTACAGACCTCTTTCATATCTGAAGTAAGATCTCTTTGGCCCTCTTTAATCTCTATGTTCCGTTCAATTTCAATAAAAAAAAAGAGTGATGGAAATTGCTATCAGACTTATTAGAGTCAAACTCTCCTATAAACTCAATAGTAGCAAGAGATCTTAACATTTCATTAGCCCTGAATGAGAAAAAGGTGGTCTCTGCGGCAGGGATAATTTTCAAGACACGGTGGAGGAGTTGATCCAAGCTTGCGATTTGAATGATATAAAACCTAAGAAATTATGTTTCATGTGGTCCAATAATAGAGTTGGTTCGACCAACACTACTTCCTGTCTCGACAGGTTTCTTGTTCATAGCACACTGATGGATGTAATTTCATTATTTCATCAAAAATTTTACCCAAATTCACATCAGATCCCCATCTCATTTCTCTGTTGTTTGAAAAAGAATATGACCTTGGGCCAATTCTATTTCGTTTCATCCCCCTCTGGATTGAGAGATAAGGCTTTCTGGATATTGTGTCTCAAAAGTGATCTCAATATGTTGACGGATCCCCCAGTTTCGTATGGGAACATAAACTTAAATCTACTAAATATGCTTTGAAAACTTGCGTTAAAACACCTCTTCATACTCCAACTATCAGCAAACAAGAGAGAGTGGTTTAGTTAACAAGGATTCAGTTAGGAATGGAAGAGAGAGAAATCACCAAATATCAGTTAACTCTGATACATTTTTCTCAACTTAAAACCTCACAGTCTTTCCGACGGGAAGAGTAATATCTTAGGTTGAAGCCTCGAAGTATTTGGCTGAAGGTGCGAGATAAAAACACTACCTTCTTCCATCGTCAATGCAGGGATAGACTGTCTCGAATTCACATCTCAGAAATATCCACTAGCGAGGGGGATATCATTAAAGGTCAAGATCATCTAAAATAGATTGCAAGTAGGCACTTTCAGCTCTTATTTTAGGAATATGGCCTCTCTAATGGTGAAGTGTCTGCAAAATTTTTGGATTATGTTCCTTCTCTTGTTAGCATAGAGGATAACTATGATTTAATGAAACCCTTCACTGAAAAAAAAAATTAGATGTCATCTAGGCAATGGATTCGGATAAAGCTCGTGGGATGGATGGAATTTCTTTCCATTTTTATAGAGTTTGTTGGAACATTATCAAAATTGATCTCATCCGCATGCTCACAACCTTCCATAAAAGGATAAATTGGGAGGGTGTACTAATTCTACATTTCTTGCTCTAATTCCAAAGGAAGTTAATCCTTCTTCTTTTGACAGGTTCCGTCCTATTTCGTTGTGTAATTCCTCTTACAAGATCCTAGCCAAACTTCTAGCCAATAGATTCAAGCTCTTGTTAGGTAAGTTGATCTCTCCTCTTCAGGGGGAATTTGTAAAAGGCAATCACTTAGTTGATAATGTAATCCAAGTCCAAGAAGCTATTCATTCAAGTTTCCAAAGGAAGGAGAAAGGAATGTTAATTAAGTTGGATATGAAAAATGCCTTTGATCAAGTAAATCGTCCCTTCCTCTATGAAGTCCTTCTCTCTTTTGGCTTTAGCACCTAGTTTGTGAATTTGATCAAAGCTTGTACTGATAGGCCCTGGATTGCGCCTCTAATAAATGGTAGACCTATTGAATTTTTCCAAGCTACAAGAGGTCTTTGACAAGGATGTCCGATGTCACCTTTTCTATACATCTTGATCGTAGAAACTCTTAGTAGAAAACTTTCAGCTGAAAAGGAATATGGTTACATCCCAGACATTAACATTGCTAGGGTAGTGGACCCAATAAACCATGCCTTCACATCTTGATCGTAGAAACTCTTAGTAGAAAACTTTCAGCTGAAAAGGAATATGGTTACATCCCAGACATTAACATTGCTAGGGTAGTGGACCCAATAAACCATGCCTTCTTCGCGGATGATTCTCTCCTTCTAGGAGGGGCCTCATTGAAGATTGCCTGAGCCTTTAATGAAATTATTCAAAAGTTCTGCCTAATTTTAGGAGCCTTGATCAATAATAAAAAAATGTTGTTCATGGCTAGAATGTAGAGAATTCGGCAATTCTTTGAATATCAAACTTCTTGGGATTCCCTGGCTTTGACAAGTGGGAGAAAATAAAGTATTTGGGGCTGCCTTTAACTCTTGGATCGTCTCTTCCTTCTCTTTGGGTCGAAGTGCTAGCTAAGATAAAAGCTAAAATCACTTCTTGAGGTGGTCAATGGTTAACCAAGGCTGGAAAATTGATTTTCATTAAGGCAGTTCTTTCAGCTCTACCTATATTTCAATCCTTTTTGTTGCTCGCCCCTAAGTCTATCTCGACTCAGATTTCTAATATTTTGTGGGACTTTCCCTGGAATGGCAGTAAAATAATTCTGAATAAGATGCATTTGGTAAGCTGGGAAATCCTTAAAAGGCCTATTTCGGAAGGTCGATTACAAATTCGTGACCTTGGTCTGGCGAATCTGGCTTTGGGTGGTAAGCTTATTTGGCAACTATATGTGGACAAAAATCACCCTATCAGCAAGATATTTAGGATGACATATCTTAAGGGAAGCTCTTTCAGAACTATAACAACCTCTAATTCTCCCACATGCACAACTATATGGAATTATTGTAGAAGAGGTATCACCGATTTCAATAAACAACTATATAGAATCCTTGGAAATAGGAAGAGGATCCTCCTCTGGGAAGATAAAATCTCTGGAAATCCTTTCCTTTCCTCTATTATCTCTTTAGAAGAGATTATGGAATGGGCAACTAACAAAGTCCTGCTTTGCTTGGCTGATATTTGTTCTTGGGACAGCGTTGGAAACTTGGCGGGTTGGTCTTTCCCTGAGATCCTAGATCACCTCAGCTCCCATTTTTTGTTTGTTTATCTCCTCTTTTTCTGGTCTTGCTCTAGTTCATAGCTCTTATAAAGACAGTTGGGGTTGGGGAAAATCTGACTCTTACACAACTACAAAAGGTTTTATTGATTTACAAGCTTCTCACTCTTCAAGCTTGTCCCCTGCGATTTGGAAAACAGTCAGGTCTTCGCACTGTCTTCCCAAGGCAAAATTTTTCTCTTGGTTGCTCTTGCACAATAAGGTGTTGAATGGTGATAATTGTTTAAAACATGGCTTCAATGGTCCCTTTTGGTGTTGTTTTTGCAAATCAGCCCTTGAAACGACAGACCATCTCCTTATTGGATGCGTCTTCTCCAAACTGGTGTGGGAGTTGGTGCTCCCCGACTCCAAATTTTATGTCCCTGTCAGGTTTTCTGTCATCACGTTTTACCTATCCTGGAATGAAAAACATCCTCAAAAAATTGATAAAACTACTAATTGGCACAAGCATTGGCACTCAATCCTTAAGATTACATTGTGGAAACTATGGATTGCCAAAAACAACTGCATATTCAACAATCTGAACCCGAACCCCCAGATCATGGCATTTAAAATCAAATCGCTAATTGCTGAATTAAAATCAAATAACCAGGCTGAAAGTTATAGCCTCCTCATGGCGAGTCAGATTTCTAAGGAGAAAGGATACAAGTCAATTCAAATTTTCAGCGATTCTGAGATGTTGATTAAAGCATTAAATTCAGCTGACTACTTCAATAATTCTGCCTTGAATAAATCTCTACAGAGATTCAAAATGTTCTGAAAGAATTTGACATGGTCATTTCTTTTCATATCCTTTGGGATCTAAATAATCTCACAGATGCCCTGGCTAATAAAGCATGCCTGTTGTCTCAAGGGTTCCTTAGCTTCAATAGAGAATCCAATTATTTTCAACCTATTCCTTAATTGTGATTCATTAAGGTGTAATTTGTCTAAATGAGATATTCTCTTCCTCTATGTAAGAATTTGTATAGTCTCTGGCCCTTTCGAAGAATTTATATTTGATTGTGTAATTGGTTGATTGGAAGTTGCCAAAACAGACCCGTGATTTTTCATAAAAATAAAATTATCCGTTTGTGTTAAAAAATATATCAGAACCATGTTGGAGGTGGCTTTCCCAGGTGGGACTATAGACCAAGATATCATCAAAGAAAACCAAGACAAAATGGTGGAGGAAGGGGTAAAAAAACTTATTCATGAGACTTTAAAAAGTGGATGGGGCATTGCAAAGGCTAAAGGGCATGACAAAGCACTCATAATGACCTTCATGAGTGTTGAAAGTTGTTTTGGGTATATATGCCCTTTTTTATCTTGATTTGATGGTAGCCTGAACGAAGGTCGAGTTTTGTGAAGAATTTGGCACCATGTAACTCGTCTAAGAGATCATTGATTACTAGAATAGGAAATGTGTCTTTGATGTTGATTTTGTTAAGAGATCGAAAACGAGGACACATACGATAATCACCTTCCTTTTTTAGGACCATAACCATATTCGAAGGATAAGGGTTGGTGCTAGGATGAATAATACCGACATACAACAATGATTGAATGATCTTTTTCGTTCCATTATTATGAGAAAAAGGCTGGTGATAAGGACAAACATTGGGGGGCTGAATACTGAGAATTAAAGAATGACAAGGTAATGTTCTCTATGGGATGGAGGCAAATCCTTGGGTGCACCAAAAAGCTTGTTGGTACTTTGAGAGCACCTATTGCAATTTGGGGTGAATATATAAGGGGGAGTATCTATAACTTGTATGCTATTGAAATGAGTAATAATATCATAATGGGCCGTATTCATCATTTTTTGCATGCGGTGGGAAGAGATATTTTTAGGGGAACCCAGAGTAATTTCGTAAAGGTGATGGGTGTGGCCTTCTTGAGTAAAGTGAATAAAAAGTTCAAGAAAATTCATGGTGATAGGACCTAAGGTCCCGATCCATTCAATCCCCAAACCAATATCACATACCCTAGTATCAATAGAAAACATATGAGTGTTTAGATGGTAGTCACCCATTAATAGTTTGACATTCACATGGCCATCACATTTCATTGTACCCCCATTATCTATCAGGATCTAGAAGTTGGAAATGGGGTGATATAATAATGGGTGTCTTCTGCCACATGCATATAGATGAAATTATGGGTGCATCCATTATCAATTAACACGATGAATTTCTTGTTCTTTATGTAGCCAAAAAATTCAAAAAAACCTTCACTACAACCTTTTCCAATGGTAGTTGATGTTTTAATAGAGGTCACAAGGAATATATTTTATAACTAAAAAAATCTCGACGACCGAATGTTTTTTATCTGCACACTGGTGTATTGCGTAACATAATGCACCGATGTTGTACAATGTAAAGTATATGCACCAATGAATTCAAAAATAATGAGCATTGGAAATAATAGAATTTCAATGCCACGCCTATGCTTTCATATCGATTATACACACTAGTGCTTTCTTACATAACAAACACACCAATGCGATATGTCACATCGTACGCACCGTACAAAATTTATTTTTATTTTATCTTTGTTGGTGCGGTTGATTGATTAGAGCACACAGGTACATTCAATTGTGTAACACATCGATGCTTATAATGTATCAAAATAACCCAATGCATTTAAACAACTTGAACACACTAGGGTGCTTAAACACATATAAAGCATCGGTACAAGTAAGCTTTCATCATTATCGATGCGTATAAACCATTGACATGCACTAGTGCGGAAAAGAAATGAAAATGCAATGGTTAAGCCATATGGAAAGTGGGAATATTTATTTTAAAATTTAACTGTCTATTTAATTTACATAAACACACTATTGCAAAGAGTTCGCATAGAAGCACCAATGAGTCATCGATTACCAAAAGTACCATGTATGATTCTTCGAACAATGGTTACTAACATTGTGACCTAATATATATATATATATATATATATATGTTTTAAATTTTTCCTTAGAAAAAAATCATTTTATTCATGGAGAATAACATAGACTGTCCTTTCAGACTTACATTAGTGTTCTTCAAGCATTCTTTTGCTTCTTACATAACAACCTGTGGCCTTACATTACATTTTTACAAAAACAAAGCCCATGCCTGATAACTTCTTCAAACCAATTTTTTTGCCAGCTACTTTTTCGCTCTAATAAGGTTGTGCTCATTGCATGGGTTCGCTCTTGGGATTGAGGTTTGATTTGCAAACCATTTCCTGATAAAAAATTTGTTTGATAGTTCGAATCACCTGGTCGCAATGCTTTATAATTTTTATATCATGATGAAGAAATTGGAGACTTGACTGTTGATATGCTCCTTCCCTTTGATGATTCCTGGTTGTATTTCTAGAGCCAGTTTGGATAATGCATTCGCTTCCGTGTTTATCTTTCTATAGATATGAGAAAATGTTACTGATTCGAAGGTGTCATTCAATGCTTTTATTTCTCTTAGAAGATAATGAAGGCGTGGAGCTTTGATATTGTTTTTTCCATTTACCCAATCAATCACCGTTTTTGAATGACCAAAAATGTGCATTCTTGGTACTTGCTTATCTTTAGCGATCTCCAGGACTTCCTATAGGGATGATAGTTCAGCTTTACTATTTGTTGCTTGTCCCATGGAAAATTTGATGGCTATTTTGTTGTGTTGATAGAGGTAAATAGCGCCACTTACTCCTCCTAATAGTGGACTTCCTTGACTTGCTCCGTTAAAGAAAGCCCATGGTTGGATTTTGTTGATAACCAACCCTATTACCACTCATTTTTTGTTTTATTTGGGGACTGTTTTGTGTTCTTGAGTTTTTTGAATCATCAATGCAAAGGTGATTTCAAAAGGGGTCTACTGATTTTTGAATATAGCTCTATTTCGTGTTTCCAAAATACTAAACATAAAGAGGGCAGGGAAAGCTTCAAAAAAACATACCCCTGGGTTCTGCCACTAATTCTGAGCGCGTTGTTCCAGAGTATATTAACCATTGATGTTCATCCTATCTTGTGAGAGAGTCCTTGTTGCAATGATCCAAACATCCCCTGCATAAGGACACAAGCAGAACAAATGAGAGGCTTGTTCTTCACTAGCTTTGCATAGAATGCAAATACTAGGTCCTTGAAATCCTCTTTTTCTTAGATTTCCCCATGTTAATAATTTGTTGTTCATTGCTAACTAGAAAGTTACGATGATTTTCAGAGCGCTGTTTAAACCCCATATTTTTCCCCACCACCACCTTCTTTCCTCTCCTGTTTGTTGAAAAATCGCTGCTTCGTAACCTTTCTTGGATGTAAATTCCCCATTCACTGTGTTCTTCGTCCATATGATCTTATCCTTCTCATCCTCATCTAGATGGACAAAGCTAACAACTAGATTACTCACATACTTTCTCCACTCCTTGGCATCTTCCCCTTCTAGCCTCAGCTCCTGTGCATCTTTCCATCCTGCTCTTCCTTTTTACTGTGGGTGTTGAGCTTGCACATCTGTTATCTTATGAATCCGTTGAGCCTTTAGTTTTGTTAATAAAAACTCTAATAACTTGTAGTGCTCAACTGCTCCTTCCCATGGGTCCTCACCAAGCCTTAAGATTTTTCCATTGCCTATTCTCCAGGCTATACAATCCCCTACTAAGGGAAAATCCAAAACCATTGCTTTCCAACATACTGACCCGTTTTTGTGTTTTATTTGGATTCCTGAACCATTCTATTAAGGAGGCATTAGAAAAGTATATATATATACTATTTTTTTATATTTTAATTCCATTATTTATTTGGATTTTTTTAGTACTATTCATTTCAATTTTAATTAATGGGTTTGTTTGGATTAATTTCTTATATCATGGATACAAGCATCTATTGTATTATTTAATCATCCATACAATTTATTACCAATGTACCATTTCACATGTAACATTTGACAATAACATTGAAGAATGCAATTGAATATTTTATTTTATTATACATTAATAACAGTGCTTTTGTCATACAAAATAGGACAATATAGTGATAACAATAATAAAAATGTCAACATGTGTGTAATTGTTACACTTATTGGTAACCCGTTGTTTTTTGATTCGGGAACTATGTCCAGCAAAATATTACACAAAATGTATGATTTTCAGAGACAATTATTTCAAAATATATAGCAAGTTACAACAGCTTGCTTTAACATCAAAATTAAATATGGATCATCATTCTTCGCTAGAAATGTTATCGGTGCTCGAGCCACTTGCATCAATTGGGTTATTTAGCTGAATGTATTGTTTATTGGCTTGATTGTTTTCCCTTTCTTTAGCTTCCATCTTTAAACATAAAAATAAAGTGCACTGAATGTATCTACAATGTCGAGAATACTAAAAAATAAAATATAAAGTATATATGAATGTAAATTGAAAAGTGTTGTACCTACATCACAATAATTGAGTCATGAATGATACACATTTTTCAAAACCATATCTCATGCCATCTATCGATAAGCCTTCTTTTGGCTCCACTCCATACTTTGTTTCCTGCAAATTTTATGCCCCATCACAAATCATAGATTTAATATAAATGATTTTTGTTGTTTTATTAATTTTAAAATGAGAGAAGTAAAACAATATAGATACTTACAAAATCCACAATTAATTTTTATTACGTTGACATATACTCACAACCCTTGCTTCACCCAATGCCAATCAATTCTTCTGATGGTTCTTCTTTTGAAAACTAATATATATATATATATCACAACCACTGCAAAATCTTAATTTCTTATAAGGAAATCACAAATACTCACAAACTTTGCCATCAACCCCTTTTTTCCTTGTCGTCCTATCTTGTGTTCTAATTGGGTTTCGAAGAATCAACGATTTCATACATTTAAAGCACATTGTTGTTGAGATGGCTCCTCCTGTGATGCAATTATGTCTATTTCCTTGACCATTTCTATGTTTCTATGTACACTTTTTTGGACACCCCTATTGGATCCTTTCACATATCACTTCGTTCATCCTTTGAGATTTTCATAGTCTTCTTGGCAATGCAAAGTAACAATTTTTTTTCAATTCATATGAAAAATAACTAATATAGCAGAATTAAAATTATTGAAATAATAACGCTTTATAGTAGTTATACATACATATTCTACATAAACATGTTTAGGAATATTACTTTTCCAATGATTCTTTTGTTGTTGTTGTATGTTTTTTCTATTTCAAGTTTGACAGGTCTCATTGACCATTGTTTTGGGAACACCTCTTGTAGTTTACATAGGACCTGTTTTTTCAAATCGTTTGATTAGTTACTGTATTGTAAGTGAAAAGTAAGTATGTATGTTCTTTCCACTATATTCTTGTTAATATTATAAAATTCTTTGCCCCTTATATTAACTTCCAACACCACATTAAATGAGCTAAGGACCAATTGATCATCATTTGCATTATTAGAATTCTAAAGCCTTGATGGCAACATGAATTCCATAAACAAGCTAAGAATATAAGCACATAATTAACCTCACTGGGAATTGCAGAGAATTAGCATAAGGAGAGAAGAAGAGGAATTTATGAACACACATTAATGAATGATCAGTATATGATAATTGATATTATTACAAAGGTAATACATCCTTATAAAGGAAAATAGAGTTGTATGGAGACAACTCATAAAGCTCAAAAAGGTTGACTTACCAAAATATAACAAAACCCCACAGGTGGCTAAAGCATTTCCCAAATCTATCAAGTACCTAACGAATTAGAAAAAGCACGAGTGAGTTGTCAAGGGAGATGGAAAAACATGCTAATCCTGGAAAATGGAGAGAAAGTCCTGAAGGATGGGTTGGCAAAAAAGGAACCCAATTTCCTAGTTAACTAGCTTTACCTTATCCACAGAAAAGCATGATAAAGCATAATAAAGCATAATATGTTGTAAAGCGATGTTTACTAATTCTAGATGTCTATAAAGTGGTCAAGATCAACCCAGAATTAGAAATAAAGCATTCCTGGGTTATAGATGTCATGTGTTGACTTTAAGGTGCAAGTGGATGCCAACTAATTAAGCTAGTGGGTAGATAATTAATCAAATAATGATTAATTATTTTATCCTAAGTATTGAGTGGGTTTAATATATTCCAACACCCCCATATAAGTCTAATTTTATGTTGGTATGCCATAAAATATAGATGCATATAGGGCCCAACAACAATGCTATGGTCACCCTTTAACAATTACTATGTCCAAAAAGCCGAGGAAAGAGGCAAAACCACATGGGGAAAATCCTCCCTCAAGATAGGAAATGAGAGGAAAACCAAAAAATGCCGCTGATGCTGCTCCAAACTAAATATTGATGTGTGGAGGAATCTTCTTCTTGGGCGGAAGGGAAAACTTCTCACCTGGATCAAAGACAAATGGAGGATGGAAACTAGGACCATTTAGAACAACTGAGATCCAATGATGTGAAAGCTCTTGAGAGTTGTAATCAGCTCCAAGATGATATGATGACTTGAACTTCGAACCAATAGAGATCAAATCAGCTCCAAATAGGTGAAATAACTGTCCAAGCGAATGTATAATGCCTCCTACTTCATTTACACATAGAGGATATGTGCAAGTGGTCATGTAAGAACATAGAGAAGCCATAGGATCAAAGAGTGCAAATGCATGGGCTCCATGGATTGATATAGCTTCTAAAGAACCCAAAATATCACATATAAGCATATCCGTAGAATCATGGGAATAGACTGATAATGGATCCTCTGTAGTAGAAGTATAAAAGGAGGAAGGAAGGAGATCTTCAAAGAGGAGTTGAGGATTGATGCCAAGAACACATGAGGAGATGTAAAATCACAAGTGATCAAGTATGGTAAGTGGAAAGACACTAATAGGAATTGATATGGCTAAGAAAACATCCTGAAAGTCATTGGGTTGCGCACCATCAATTAGATAGGTATGCACAAAGTGTGAAGGATTTGGCACGTAGATCTCAGAATCTAAGATAGAAGACATAGAGAACAATGAATGTGTGAGTGAATCATCATCAATAATAATAACAACACCTTCTGTCACTTCTTTTTCATCATCAGTATCTTCAAGAGTCACGGAAAAATATTGCTCTTCAATATTAGCTTCTTCATTGAAGGAGGAGGCATTCAAATCAAAGAGGGTAGCAACAACATGAACTGTATGAGAAAATTCTTCATTATAAATAACTTCATCAGAGAATGTAGAGGCCAATAAATATATAGAGAGAGAACAATAGGAGATGTCAGGTTCGCTCCATGCTTCATCTTCTAATTCCTGCACACCAAAATCATTTTCCAAATTTTTCCAAAGCTCAAATGGATTTCAGCAGAATCTATGAGATGATGTATATTTGGAGACATTGCCAAGCACATGATTCCATAAGCTCTATCACAATTATTCATCCAGTCAATCTTATCTTCATAAGCCTCGGGTTCGCTCAAAGCACCAATGGAGACATCAAAGAGACATTGCATCTTCAAGTATGCACTCATCTTTGGCTTCCAATCAATATAGTTGAAAGGAGATAGTATAGGAACTTTTGAATCCATATTGAAGTTGTTGCACCTGCAAATTTGAAAGGAGAATTAATTAATGAGCTCCCAAAGATCTGATACCATGTCAGAGCATTTAATTCCTAGGATTTGATACCATGTCATAATTCCAAATCCTTGGTGGCAACATGAATTCCATAAACAAGCCAAGAATCTAAGCACATAATTAACCTCACTGGGAATTGCAGAGAATTAGCATAAGAAGAGATGAAGAGGTATTAATGAACACACATTAATGAATGATCAATAAATGATAATTGATATTATTACAATGGTAATACATCCTTATAAAGGAAAATAGAGTTGTATGGAGATAACTCATAAAGCTCAAAAAGGTTGACTTACCAAAATATAACAAACCCCCATAGGTGGCTAAAGCACTTCCCAAATCTGTCAAGGACCTCACGAATTAGCAAAAGCATGAGTGAGTTGTCAAGGGAGATGGAAAAACATGCTAATCCTAGAAAATGGAGAGAAAGTCATGAAGGATGGGTTGGCAACAAAGGAACCCAGTTTCCTAGTTAACTAGCTTTACCTTATCCATAAAAAGCATGATAAAGTAGAATAAAGCAAAATCTGCTGTAAAGTGATGTTTACTAATTCTGGATGTCCATTGTCCATAAAGTGGTCAATATCAATCCAGAATCAGAAATAAATCATTCCTGGGGTATAGATGGCATGTGTTGACTTTAAGGTGCAAGTGGATGCCAACTAATTAAGCTAGTGGGTAGATAATTAATCAAATAATGATTAATTATTTTATCCTAAGTATTGAGTGGGTTTAATATATTCCAACATGCATCTTCCATATTTTTTCTTTCTTTCTTACGATGACACTGACTTATGTTGTTGTCAGTCCCTGCATAACATTCAACATATGTGAATTGGATTATTTGAAACATCTTAGTGAATAATCATAAGTACATTAGTACTCAAATTTAAAGAAATAATTCATATTGACTTATTTTTTATTAACCTTATTCATCCCTCTACAACATTTCTATCAACGTTTTACGCTCTTCTAGACTTAGATTGGTAAGAATCTTATCAAGTTTCCTCATTTTTTGGTTCTGTGTGTCACACATTAACCAATACATATTAGTGAAATTTACAAATAATTCAAATAAAATAATTTAAATACATAAATTAATTAGAACCAGTTGCATTCTTTGTAATCCTAGATGTGATTCCATCACGTTGAATAAAGGTTTTGTTCACTGAACTTATACCATGCATTTTTATCAATAAAAACTTAGACCATTAAATATAGAAGCTATCAATATATTATCCAAATAAATTACAAACCTTCAAAATAGAAAACAAGTATGACATCAGTGCAAATGCGCTGGTGCGTCCATACACATAAACGCACCAATACATTATACCAACACAAGTGCACTGATGAGTTATACGAAAACAGTTGCACTGTGAATGACTGAAAGTATTTATCGTTTTATGGAAAAGAAAATGGTGTGTTCATGCCATTATCGGTGTTATATTTGTATAAACACACCGATAACAAACAATTGATAAATGAAAAAAAAACCGAGAAAACATTGTGTGTCGTATGTCATTAATGGTTTGCTCTATCAAAATGCACACCTGCTCGTTTTGGAAACACAAACACATTGATTTTGATGCATTCATTTTTTTAGAAAAGTTAAAAAACAAAAAAACTTTAAAGGGTCGACATGGTTATAGTTTCGATTCAAAAATGGGCCATCTCGCCCTACAATATATATATATATATATTCACAAATTCAACAAATCTAATATCCCTAAAAGGCGAAATTGTAATTGTATATAACAGTAGAGCAATTTAAACCCTAATGTAAAATTTCAGCCACATAAAACAAAAATAAGCGGTGAGAATATAAAGGTTGCAACATTGAAGGTAAGTATGGGATTTTTTTCTTCTAAATCTAGTTAAATTTTAAATAAGATAATAAGATCAACAATAATATTTACATACTTGAAATTTTTACTATGCAGGGTTTTGTTTTATTCACTATACCTAGCAAATTTTGATCCCCGGAATAATCCAATTGCTCCAAACGCCTTCATGTTCCAAAGCTCTCCCCTAAAATTTTTGACAAAAGGATGAATTAATGTTTAGGTTTTTTGTTTTTAAAAACAACTTAGAATTAGTTTTTGAACTTAAAATTGCCTCCATTTTGTCAGTTTAGGGAAAAAATGGCTAGTGCGATTTTTTTTTGAATTTTCAGCAGTTCTGTGTGCCTATGTCCGTGCTACACAGTGTGTTAATATATAAAATGCATCGGCATCCCGCAACTTAAAAAAAAATATCATTCCTCGGTGCATGTAAACTTATGATGCACCGATGCACTCGTGTTTACAAAACGCACCAGAATGAAAACTGGTGTAAAAATGCATGCATAAATATCCGCTACCAAATGTAGTGAATATTTTCTAGTGTGGGAGATTTTGCAGAGGTTCTTCCATGGGTTTTTATCATTGTTAAGCACCAAACTCCCGCTACTTAAAAATGAATCTCATGCATCGGTGCACATATACATATGATGCACCTGTGCGCTTGTGTTTATAAAACACACCATAATGAATAATTGTGTATAATGCATGTATAAATATCCACAACCAAATGTAGCTAATATTTTTCTCATGAGGGATATTTTGTTGAGATTCTTTCATGGCACGTTTATCATTGTTAAGAACTAGTGCGTTTACTTTGTTTGAGCACACCAATGTGTGCATATTTGAATAAACACACCAATTTAATTTTTAAATGCTGGGTTTCTATGGGTCCACTTAAAACTATATATTCATCTCAATTTTTGTTTTAGTATTCAACCACACCAATTACAATATTTCATAGTATATATATATTTCTTAAACTCACCTCATTCTTACAAAATGATTTCCAAACTATATTGGAAGTTAGATTGTAATATAGTTCTTGAAAAAAATTAGGACCTTAGAGACATATATTGATTGTTGATTTGGCTCAAATGCAGGGAGAAAAATTTGTAGTATCAAATGGAAAATTCTTCATATTTCAACTCATTCCATCATGTTCAAATTTCAACGAGTTCACCCTTTCCATCCCTAGTAAGTTCACGTTTTATTTATATTTTGACTATATATTTCAATTTATGTTACTTATTTATGTGAATCTGAACATCAATTTATTCTTTATTGCAGGATCCTGATTCAAGTTCGAGATCAAATGCATAAGAAATTCCACCAATTTTAAAATGATGTGAGCTCTTATCAAGAGCAAGATACCACAAGCAGTTCGTAGATGAAAATGGGCATCCGCTTTACCTTGCAAATTGTAACATGTTATCTTCAAGCCGCAATCCTAGTTCATTGATGTTAATTCATTGTCATATAGAACTATTTTATGACACCCCAGTAGTTTGTGGTTGTTCAAAATGTCAAGGGTTGAAGGAGAACCCTCGGCGTGTCACACTCACCCATTACACCAATGACATATTACCAATGTTGATGGTCTAATACCCCCTATTGAAGTAAACAAATCCAATAGGTGACATAGAAAAGACACGCAGGAACACTTCCCTATGCTCTTTTTTGAAAAAGTTGGAAGCCAATACAACTATGTCTCATCCTAAATTGACGAACCCCTTTGCTTATGTTCATTCAACTGAAAGTTCTAGTGATCCCAAGTATGTTTTGAATATCACCCAACCCATATCTACTAGAAGATCTAAAAATTTACATGAGTTGAGAGCAAAATTGTCCAAGTACATACCGAGTTCCATCCAATTGTTGGAGGGTAGCGATGATTTCTCCCTTCTTGTGAATTTTCAAAATAAATATCAAACTTCTTACAACTGCGTTTTGTATGGAGCTTGGTCGACTTCTCTACCTGTGCCTGATGTTGGAACCAAATTATCCTTTTGTGATAATCTTTTTATGATTGCGAAGTCTAATATTGATGTTGCAAATATTGAGTTGTTTATCCCTTCACATGTACTTGTTCCTCCCAAACAATCAGTAGCACTTATGCTATTTTGTGGTCCTATCTATTGTCGATCTAATTACTTTGAATATTGTTAAATGCAAGCATAGAATTTTCATGTATAGTATGTGCATGAATGGTTATGTTTATGGAAAGTTTAATAGGAAGAACCTATTATGTATTGATGGTCGTCCATGCACTCATGGGAATATTGCAGAGTTCATAAATAGTTATAGGTGCTCTTTATTTTCTGAAAATTGTTCATTAGAGAAACATTTCAATGACTAGGAGTTCTTTATGAAAAGGAAAGCATCAATATTTGTTATTGTACATGAAATATGTAGTTTGTCTCTTGGTGATGAGTTGTTAATAAAATACAACTTTCGTAGACCACCAACCGCTCGTCAAAGACGTCTCGCATTGGGATTACCCTTAGATGTTTCCTTAGGGCATAAAACAAAAAAAATTGATTCATTGTATTTGTCAATTTACAATTGGAGCCATGTTAATGTATTTCTCAATTTGAAATTATGTTAAATTGTTAATTTAATTTGAAAAGGTGTTGCTCAATTTTAAATTTTTATATTAAATGTGGAATTGATGTTAATTTATCACTCAATCTAAATGTTTGATTTATAAATTGTTTGTAGCTTAACATTTCCTATTGGAAATGATTCTCATGCTTATGTAATAATTGTTTTGTATAATAATGATCAAACCAATTACATTGTGCTTACTGACATCATCGATGCAATGTTCAATATTTTTTAAATCATGATTTTGATGATGAACGACCTACATCTTCCATTGCAACCCAATATAATGTAAAATCAAGAGAAGGATGAAAAATGGTGCAACTTGGAGAGGAAGCATACCAAGCATGGTTGAATCAACCACCTATCCAATTTCCACTATGTCGATCCTCACCAATTAGGAATGCCTACAATGATAGCAGTTCTTCACATGTTGGCAATGGAGGTAATGAAGTAGGCGTTGGTATGGGTGAGTTATTACGACAAGGAGTGCCATGGATGCAATGTTCTTTCATACATTCTAGGACAATGAGCTAGGGGATGGCGCTCGTATCACTTAAGCCTTCTTCAAAATATTTAAATCAACAAATTCCACACCTCTCTTTGAACCTGGCTGGTCAAAATATACACAGTTGGGGACATAAATATTATTTACAACTTGAAGGCAAAGTATGGCATGTAAGACACATGTTTCTCAACAATGTTGAGGTAATTGACCATCAACTACATTATATTTTGAAGAACCTTGTTACATAATCATCATTGAAAATGGTCGATTTTATGAATGTTAAATAAAAGTTGTACATTTGCATTGCCCACTAATTACAAGTTATTCAAAGATAAGGTACTTCTGAATGATAATGTCTTTCTTGGAAGCTATAAAGAGGCAAAGCAAATGTTGAAAATGTTGGGTTTTGAGTAGAAATCATATCCTGTGTGTCCTAATGATTGTAGTCTATATAGAGGTGAAAATGCAGACAAAGAGATATGTCAAAGTGGGCATGATAGGTACACATAATTGAATAACACGGATAAAACACATGGTCCTCCTCATAAGATATTGAGGCACATGTCTATAATCCCAAGGATTCAAAGGCTCTTTCGTTGCAAAGAATTAGCTATGCTACATGGATGGCATGCATTGCACCGAAGTGAGGAAGGAGTATTGTGATGCTCAATAGATTAAATAGCCACAAAGAATATAAATGATACATGGCCCAATAAATTCAAGGATGAGGTACACAACCTTCGATTGATCATAACCATTGATGGTGTCAACCCATATTCCCAACTGGAAAACACCTATACTATTTGGAATGTAGTAGTGATCAATAACAATACCCCCCCATGGTTGTCCGTAAAAAATAAACATCTTATGTTGGATCTTATAGTCCTTGGTAGAAGACAAGTGAATAATATGGATGTTTACATACAACCATTGATCAAAGAGTTTAAGGAATAATGGGAAGGGTTATTGGTATATGATATATCGAGACCCATCCCATTAGAGAGGAGTTTTACATTGTATGGAATGCGTGTGTACACCACACATGATTATCCAGGGTTGGGAGTTTTCTTAGGTAAATATGTTGTTTGATTTGTTTATATTCAAAGCAATATTTTTTTGGCATATTTAATTCGATGTGACTATCTTAATATTCAACAATGACCGCATGCTCTGTATACCATAACATCGCAAGTCTTGTAACAAAAGGTTATCATGGATGTAAATGTTGTGGACATTATATGAAGGCTAGGTGGTCCAACTACCTACGAAATCTAATGTATGACTTCTCTAGCGTATTCCTCCCAGAAAACCACCCTTATAGAAGAGCAACATATGCTTTCAATGGTGAACCAAAGAGAACCCAAACACCTTAAATAATGCCACTAGATGATTGGCTTATGTTGGTTGTGGATCATGATATTCCTGATTCAAAGATGTTAGTTCAGCTGTGTTTGGATCCCAAAACTTGACAGGGGGGATGTGGGGGGGGATTTCCCCCCCATTTTACTCATTTGGGGTGTCCAGGGGGGGGGGGTTCAGAGGTAGTGCCTTGTAAAATGTTGTAATTTCAGAGAAATGACTTGGTCAATAATGGGTGATTTACAGGCCCATGGTTTTGGATAGCCCATGGTATTTTCCCATGGTATCCCCTTTATAAAAGGAATCCATTATAATACGACTCTATAATGTATTGTAGCATTGTAAAAGCGATCTCTGTAATTGTGAGAGAGTGAATATGAAGTGCAGGGAGGTTGTTGCAGGTTGTATCCCTTCATTTTGATGGTCATAATAATAATAAAGGACTGGCAATTTCAGTGTGGATGTATCCCATATTGGGTGAACCATGTTATATATGTGTCTCTCTTGTAATGGTTTTTAATATTTGAATCTTGTTTATTGTTATTGCTCCCTGATCATGTTTTTCTAATAATTGGTATGAGCCAAAAGGTTTATTTGGCTAGTAAACTCGCAGGAAATAAGGGTTCCTGGTTCGAGCAGGAGCAATGGCAGAAGAAAGAAAGTTTAGGGTCTATACATTTAATGGCCAAACTACCAGTTATGGAAGATGCAAATGGAGGACTATCTGTACCAGAAGGATCTATATCTACCGTTGGTCGGAAAAACAAAACAGTTGACGACTACGAAGGAAGAAGAATGGGAGGTTCTTGATAGGAAGGCACTAGAAACAATACGACTGTGCATTGCTTCGTCGGTGGCTTTCAATATTTTGAAAGAAAAGACAACAAAGGGTGTGATGAGCGCATTGGATAATCTCTATGAAAAACCCTTGTCTTCCAACAAGGTATTTTTAATGAAGCATTTATTTAATATGAATATGTCAAAAGGTGGATCTGTTGCTGACCATTTAAATGAATTTAATACGATTACTAGTCAACTAAGTTCTGTGAAAGTGAACTTTGATGACGAGGTTAGGGCTCTTCTAATCCTGTTCCCATTTCCAGATAGTTGGAATGGCTTGATCATGGCTATAAGTAACTTTGTCCCTGGTTCAAACACTCTTAAATTTGGTGATGTTGTTTGTGTTATTCTTAGTGAGGAAATGTGAAGAAAAAGCACAAGTGAGACATCAAGTAATGCATTGACCATGAAGAGCAGGGGAAGACAAAGTGAGAGAGGAAGGAGCCCAAATAATTGCAACAAGTATAGAAAGTGTAGATCTAAGTCCATATTAGGAAAGATAGAATGCTGTAATTGTGGTAAGAAAGGACATCTGAAGAAAGACTACAAAGATCCAAAGAAGAAAGGAGACGAGAAACATGAGACTACTCAGGAAGTAAATGTAGCAAGAGATGTGTTACAAGATGCTTTGATTCTCTCATTAGATAATACTAGTGATGATTGGGTAGTAGATTCAGGGATTCATATCATGCTACACCCCATAGGAAATTCTTTCATGATTATGTTCCATGTGATTTTGGATGTGTTTTATTGGGGAATGATGAACCATGTAAAATTGTTGGAATGGATAAGGTCCGAATTAAGTTATATAATGGAAATAAATGGATGCTAAAATATGTAAGGCATGTTCCTGCTATGAAAAGAAATATGATCTCAATAGGGTAGTTGGGAGATAATGGTCGTTTGTCTACATTTGGAAAAATGTGGTGGAAGATCACTAAAGGAGCACTGGTAATAGCAAAAGGAGATATGATAGGTACGATGTATTTATGTAACCACTTATACTATGAAATGAGAACTCGACATAGTTCTCGTCTTTCTCTCTCCTAATTTTAGTAGTTATTTTTACTTCCGTTTCAAAAAGGGTTGATATTTTGAGGCATTTTTTTGGGCCTTTGAATCATCTTTGTCATAAAATATTTTTAATTTCTATGTTCAAGTGTGTTTTTTAAAAATTTAACAAAATAACATACATTTAGAAGCAAGTTATAATGAAAAAACATATACACTTTTTATGGACATTTTTATGGACAAAATAACATATACACTTTTTTTCTTTAAAATAAGACATTTTTATGGACAAAATAAGACATTTTTATTGACAAAATTGTAAAAGAATCCAAAAAATAAAGACATTTAAAACCATTTTCAATGGATTTTTAGAGATTTTTTGTATAAAAATGATGCCATTTCAAATTATTTTTAAAAAAGTGATGACTCACATAAATTAAAAAAAACTATACCATATATTTGTAAATAACACATTAGAAACAATATATAGAGAAATTTTATTTCTAAAATAAAGTCTAAAAGTCAAAACATTACTAATATATCTTATCAAAAAGTTGTCAAATTTAACATTTTCTTCAAGAGATGAAACTAATCAACAATATCATACATGCCAAATTATTCGTCAAAATTGGAATTTTCTGAGCTTGGATTTCTTCATGGACATCAATGTCCTGTTCTATTGGGTGTTCTATGTGTGCAAGATTCCCAAAGTGCTCCTTTCCAAACATCCCTCCTAGTGGGGGTTGAGGCTCTTTTGACATCTTCGCCACAAGTGTTTCACTAAAGTCTCCTTTCTTCAAACCAACTTCTTGCAATTCATCTGGAAGAAATTGAATATCATTACTTCTTTGCTTGATGTAATTGCATTGCAGTGGATCATTATCAATGGATATGTAGTTTCTTCCTTTCTGTAAGGAGCATGCTATTGTTGTACCTATCACCAAAAGCAAAAAAATAGTTAAGTCAAATAGCATAAAGAAACATACTTTAAAAAAATAATAATGAAGAAGAAAAAAACAATAAAACTTGAAATATACTATCATATGTAATATCAGAAATTTTACTTGAACCCGAGAACAAATCTAAGATCCAATCTCCTTCTCTTGAAAATGTATCTACGAGACAATTAATCAACGCTTGTGGATTTTGATAGACGTTTACAATCATTACTAACCCCCCAACCCTCTAACCCTAACATCGGTATTACATTAAAAATAAAATAATTTTTAAACCCCCCCCCCCCCCCCCTCCTCCTCTGTCGTTGAGAAACGAAGTAAAGGAAATCCATGATGGAGGGTGAGGGTACCCTAACGGGGGTAGTTAATGGTACCAAATATGAAATTCAATGATCACCTTGTTTTCTGTCACCTACTCTCATGCTTAATTTCATTAATCACGTACTCTCATGCTTTAATTTCATTAATCACTACTCAAGTTTCCTTTGATCTTCATTGCATTTGATCATTCTCAAAGACAATGGCATAATGATCTATCTTTTTCATTTTTTTGTTTTGTTTTGTTTTAGACATAAATGGGCCTTTTGCATCTGACATACATAAATGATTTCAATGAAATGAAAGAAGAGAAAATACTCCACAGATCTTCACATTGAAAACCTTGCACCTTGCAATTCATTAGATGAACTCACCAATTTTGTAAATGTGCTTAGAAAGTGGCATAGTATTATTTGAGAACTTATTAACTAAAATACCATAAAAACAACTTGAAATCCCAGAGTCTTACTTGGAGATTCACGACCACACTAATCCAAATTTAATTGCAAATGAATAATCACAAATGTGCTTAAAGTTTCCATTACATCAAACATTCAAATAAAAATGGAAGTTAAGGTATTATTATATGAATAAAACATTTCTTACTAAAATCGATATTATACTTTGAAATGGTAAAAGATAAATGAATAAAACCATTTTTATTCACAATGTTATAGTTTGAGATGGTGACTCAAAATAAGAGATCATTTGAATGATATTATATGAAATGTGTGAGAATCAATACTTTAATGGACTAAATTAAAATAATTAAACCTGAATTTTTATGATTATTTGGTAAGCAAAATATGAAATGTGTGAGAATCAATACTTTAATAGACTAAATTAAAATAATTAAACCTAAATTTTTATGATTATTTGACAAGCAAATTTTATGACCTACTCTGTTAGAGGACAATTGCATTCATTAAAGAGAGGCTACACATTCATCTTGAGGTTTAATTCATATTAAAATCTAGAATGTATTCCAATGTTTATGTCCTTCCATTCCATATTTTCATGGATTTTCATGTTACCTATTAATGGTGATGTCTTGAATGTCAATCGCTCTCCAATGGGCCATAAAAACCAGTTTGTTTCAAGTATACTATTTCAGATCGAAATTGGCTTAGAATAAGTCTATCCATAAGTCAATTTCAATTTAGTGATATTTTATACCATTTTTTCATCGTTTATCTTTTAATTTACAGGTCCACCACAATATGCATGCTCTAACATCACAATCTGAAACAAATGGATTTTAACTTACATCCATAGTTTTGGGTTGAATCCATAATCCCATGCTAAATTTCATTTACAATTCCATTGTCAATCATATTAGATCTTTTTCATATTTACAATTCCATTGTAAATCATATTGGATCTTTTTCATCTCATTTCCATTCACAATTCCATTGCAAAGCATATTGGATTCATTGTAAATCATATTGGATCTTTCTCATCTCATTTCCATTCACAATTCCACTGCAAAGCATATTGGATTCATTTTCAATAAAGTAGCATTAATATGTTTCGACCATCACATGTCATCAACTAAATATATAAAGTAGAATGTTGTCCGAATCCAATGTATTTTTTTTAGTTCTTTGTGCCAAACGCCTTCATTGGACCTATCTACCACCAGACTATTTGGAATTTTTGTGCGCCCCCTCCATTGGACCTATGTACCATGAGCCTATCTTGAATTTTTTTAGTTCTTTGTGCCAAACGTCTCCATTGTGCCAAATGCCTCCATTGTCTGCACACATATTCAACTCCATTATGAATGGAAGCCATGCAATTTTTTTATAGCTCACATAGACAATGGTCACATGGAAGCTTATGTTCTCTTGAACAGTAATCAGAAAGAGAGAGCAGATCACCTGTAGCAGGTAGGTAATCAGGCCCACGTATTTTGGAATGGTAGACATTAGATGCAAATTTGAAAACGTTGGGGAGGAGTGACATGCAACAGTGTGAACGGGATTGAAGAAATAATAAAAAAAATGAAAGAGTTGAATAATTAAGATCCTTGACATTTAAAAAAAAAAGTCAACAATTGAAAATAACAAAAGTTTTGGTGACATCTAGGGTAAACGTGGCAGCTGCATAAGAAATAACCGCTGGAGAAGTTGATAAGGAAGTGACCGTTGTATCCACATGCATGCTCTGAATCTAGTAGAGCACTAAACTCATTTTTTTTAACACAATAGGATGGAACTACACGGTGATCGTGCTGGATATGATGATTTGGCTATTGTGAATGGTATCGAGAGTGTTACTTCTAAGCAACGTAAGTATTCAATGGCTCTATCCTCGACACTGTAACATCAAACAATTTTTTCTTGAGTTTCAAAATGGAATATGTTTACCCTTATTTAGATGTAGTTCGGGATCTAGGAAATCGTTGGAGGAGTATGATGGTTGTGGCAAAAATTCTCAGTACTACACCTTCGTCAAAGGGCTTCTACTTGGATGTCATTCGTCATGCGTGTAATACATGTAAGAATTGAAATCATGGAGTTGTTGTATTATATTGGGCGTATGAAAATAAAGGTTAAGCAAACATGAGGTTGTTGTATCTTATATAACGTGGGAAGAGTCCAGCCATAAGTATTTGATGGAAAATGTAGTTTTTTCAAATGACATGAAGAAAGACCATCCCAGTCGAGAGAGTCTCCATGAATGTATTGAACAAGTTGTTGGTTTATGAATGGTGGGTACTAACTATACAGGTAGATGATCCCAACATGGATCACAAGTGTTGGGAGAGGCCAAAAGACATGGACACACATCGCAATGCCTTTAAAATAAACGTTGAACATCCTGGCTCCGTCATTGCCGCTGAAACTGCTGCAACGCTTGCGGCGGGAAGAGGGACCCAGGGACGAGAAGGGAGGAGGGAGTGGAGTTCCACTCTCTTGGGCGCCAAAAGGCCACCCCTCATCCATGGTGTGATTGCTCCTCCCTTCTCCCTTCCCCGGAAGACATGGACACACATTGCATTGCCTTTAAAATAGACGCTGAACATCATGGCTCCGTCATTGTTGCTAAAACTGTTGCAATGCTTGCGGGAGGCAGAGGGACCTGGAAAAGGGAGGAGGGAGCAGAGCTCTGCTCCCTCCTCCCTTCCCCAGAAAACATGGACACACATCCCAATACATTTAAAATAGACGTTGAATATCAATTTTGTAATGAAGAAATCTAGTAAGAAGTTGATATTTTTCCAAGTTGCGTGCTAACCTTTTGTATAGTTTCAATCCTAGAGAGAATTTGGTGCGCAACTACAATGCTACTAATCAACAAATTATGCTCTCGTGTGGGATTTTACACCAATTACGACGTCGTCTTGATCAAGAGCTAACTTCAACCAGGAGTGTGTATAATTAAGAGCTATTAAGAGTGGATGTTTCTACATTTTTTGGTTGTTCCAGTTGTATTCATAATTTCGCTCAAGCATTGAGAACAAAATAAATCTCATTAAAAAAAATAACACTACGTTGAAGAACATATGTGCAAGTATTAATCCTTTTCTTCTCACGACAATAATAGTTTTTTCTTTTCTATTCTTTCAAAATTTCTTTGGTTTGAATCCTCCCAGTGGGCAGCACCTTTTTCAAAACAAATAAAAATTATAGTCTTATGGAGGAGAACATCAATCCTCACTATGGGACCACATCCTTCTCCCTCGAGCAACACAGTTATTCTTACTCTTTAGGCATTAGGTTAAAAACTAGTGTGGATTGATTTGGTAACATGCTTCCCTTTCTCAGACAATTCGACAAGCAGATGTTAAAAACAATTTTAAATACATCGAATCCTAGCGTTCAAACGGAGATCATCCTGGGAGCTGCGCCTTTTGCTAAAATACATAATGTTTCATTAATGAATCTAAATTGCACTCCTTTCAATTTATGTGGGAAACAAGCAAGATGTCCCATCAAAATCAGGCCTACCCCTGTCCCTAGAAGGATATGCCTTTCCTAATCCTTGGAGGAAACCAGTTATATATTGTATAGAACCAACCATGGGATATGCCCAAGTAACACATAATTAGAGTAAGAGTTGTAGTAGTTACTTAAAGTGTGAGATCTGGTGTAAGAAAATAAATAAATTTGTGTTGTTAGTTAAGGCTGCAATGAAAAAAATGTGGTGCATTTAGTCAAAACTACAAGGATAACTCAAGAATCCGATTTAGATTTAAAGAGAAAGTGTGGTGCAAGGAGGATTTAGAGGTTAAGAAGGTCATTAATCTTAATGAGTTAGAATGATGAGACTATAGTAGGGGAGACACTGTTTTTATCTCTCTATATATAAAGGGAGAGAGAACTTGAGAGTTTGGTCTGAAAGAGTTTGATGATAGTTCTTGTAGAATCACTAGAGAGATCATTTGGAGAGAGTATATATATATGACATATCATTGTAAGGCCTAGATATGCATGCATACCCCTTTTCCATGTGCTCTTTATGATTGGATAACTTGTTTAGTATAGTGCAAACCATATATTATGTAGTTGTAACACTTGGAGTGGGTAGTGTGTATTGATTAAATATTTACGAGTGGACCTTGTTGGTTGTGAACAATCAAAGGTGGAGTAGGCCTAGAAACCTAATGTATTTTTGTGAGCAATTAGGGGAGGTTCATAAAGAAGTTGAATGAATCATGTACCTACATGAAATCCTCTAGAATTGTGGTTAAGTGGTTAGGTACCCATGTAGTCAGCTAGATGGTTGTTCCTTTATTTGGACATTGACAATTGATGATGTCTGATCCAGGTACAAGATGCAAATGCCATGTTGGACAAAATTTAGGCTTTGTTGATTAGAAGGTTCTTCAATTACTTGTGGAATATTTGATGCATTAAACAAGTAAAAGAAATGGACAATAAGTGAACTCATGGAGATTAAGACAAGTACTCTTTAAGGGAGAGGGTTGAAATTATTAACTCCTACTTGTCTTATAGAATAATGTGCAATAATACAAGTGGCTTGTAGTTGTTATTATATTGATCACTGTGATGTAGAGTTTCTTTCTATCTAAATGGTTTTATTTTAATTAGGACGTTGCTAGATCTAGATGAATATGAAAGATTCTCTCCAAGTGGTTGATATTGTTAATGTGTTAAGATAATGTCTCTATCTTGAAATAATGTTGGCAATATGACAGGTGTAGATTGTCATTGATGGAAATCATATATGGCATGATAGAGATGCGAGAGAAGCAAGAAAGAGTATCTGTGATAACAATGATGACATATTCAAGTGCCACTATTAAATAAATCAACAGAGCATTAAAGTATCATTATAAAAGGCATTAAAATGACATACTCAAGCGAAACTATAATAGTATGAAAGTGGCATTAAATGGATTAAAGTGAAAATGGATTTAAAGTGAAAACATTAAAGTGAACATATAAAGTGTCTCCAAGTGAAATATTAAACAAAAGCCAAAAAGAAAAAAGAGTTAAGATATTAGTGGACTCTAATGACAAGGCTAAAATTATTAGTAGAAACATTAAACGAGATAAAGTTAAAAGGACCATAAAAGTTAAAACACTAGTGGCATTACATGGCTAAAATGATCAGAGCAACACAAAGATGACAGTGAATATGTCCTATGTTCTATATTGATCACTGCTGGTTTGATATCCTAAAGTGAGTTTGATGAGAGCTCTATATGACTTGTGAAACTTGCACATAGAAGAAACATGGAGGTAGACATGACAGTCATGACAACCCATATAGAACAACAAAGACAAGATGATAGAGAAGCACAATGAAGTGAGAGCATATAAGGTTGGACATGGAATCAGGTAGTTCGAGGAGTGTTGTAAAGAGATGGAAAGAGGAAGGTGTATCTATAAATATTCTCTTGACCATATACCCAAAGTCCAGGAAGACCATCTTTATAGAAAATTTGTTATGTTCGAGAAACAATATGGTGATAGAGAAGGTATTGAAGATGTTATTGTGGGAAAGAATTATAGTGATCTGTGAACCTTACCTAAAGATTCTATCTGGGCATTTCTACACATTCTAAATGAGTTGGAAAAGTTAGAGTATTTGAAAATTCGAAGCATGGTTTTAAGAATTTACTGGAGGATGTTTTATGACTGCTTAAGCTATCTTATTGAATGCAAGTTTTTCTGCAATTGTATCGTGCCCAATTCTCTCTCTATGTTATTGCACTAGAATTATAGACATTTAACCAATAAATATCTCTACAACGGATTGGAAATAGTCAAATATCTCTGGATCAAAAACTCGTTCGTCGTCTTAAACTTTACTCATTACATGGAGCTTCCAGTGAAGATGGTGATAATGTGCATCTCCCATTTCGAAAATATTCATGCAGTTGCAATTCGTCGTACTGGACATGGACATGACCGGGCTAAAAATATTCGTATAATTAGCAATGAACTGGACCAAGGGCTCGCGTTAATTGATTTCTTAATCTCATATTATCCGACTGTTGGTTATAACTATGTGGATCAGAAGGAGAGGCTAGTAGTTTTGAATATAGTTAAAGACATAGTCCGAATGGTGGAACTTGTTCTTTCAGGTTTCAAATTCATGGAATCATCTCACTTACAATTTGGTTTTAATATTGTAAGGGAACTTTATAAACATGGAGGTTTTAGTATGATTAGAAGAAAGGACATTGAAATTTTCTGAATGTTTCTTCGAAGCAATAATTTGAATTAATATAGTAAACATGTTAAGATACTTCTTCAAGGCCTTATAAACGATGTAGATGCGATGTTGCTTATGTAGAGTGCTCATGCATAGAGACGACCTAGAAATAGAAGTTGTGACGTTACACATGGAAACTGGGCACACAGATAATCTTGAGATGATTCTTTTATCTCTACCATTGAAAAACACAAGGCCTCTCTATTCATTCTAATTTCGTTTTAAGTTGTTCTTGGTGATTTTAATCATTCGAGACCACTTTGCTTTAAGTTGATCTCTGCAGCAAAAAAACAACGAAAAATATTCTAGGGGAAATAATTTCAGAGAATACCACTATGAAGACGAAATTCCAATAGAGACTCGGTGAAGGATAAACACAAGCCAGAAGACATGCTACTCGATCGGAGAAGCGGATGTGTTTGAACTGACAACAACTAAGAAACGCCCATAGCCAGAAAGAAATTTCTGCATCTTTTGGCCATTACAGGGAAGGGCCGAGGTTGAGAGAATTTTGTTGTTCAAGACTAAATTGAAGAAGATGAAGCGAGGTTACGAAGAAACTTCGTCATATTCCTTGCCTCCACACTCAAAGCCTCGGCTCTCATCTCACAATGGTGAAGATCACGGTCTCGAATATGATAGCACAAACGTCTCTGGCACGAAAGGTCACCGACCATTATAGATCTCGCAGTAATCAGACACTAGAGGAGAGGGAGGCTAGTCCTATTATTCACTTGACGGTTATTGCAGTCAGAACTGGAGGCACATTAAAGCGTTTCAGTTAAACATTTTTTGAAGAGTGAATAAAACCTTAAGAAATAAACTGGTAAGGGTTTTATTAGAGGAGCTGAATGCTAAAAGAGTGTTGATATAAAAACCCAAAGCTCTGATAGTGCTAATGTTTTAAAAAAAAGCATTAAAACTATGAATAAAACAATAAGTAATAATGGATAAAAGAATAACAAATGGAGAATATAATAAATATAGTTACGACTAAGTCATTAGTTTAACCTTATTTTCTTGTTATATGAAAAGATACATCATTCCATGAAGAGTTGTGAAGTACATAAGAAGACACATTGATTCATGAAGAGGTATGAAGAAAGATTATAAAAACGAAGAAATGAATTGTGTGTCTCGGTGGATCATTATTAATATCTTGGTGGATATTCTACCATTGATATGGACCTTGTGTTCATACAAACAGATTGGTGTCTGTAATTAGGTTGGAGCCCGAATGAGGATTGGATTCCTCTCTACATGCTGGGTCATGTATGCAAACTGGGTTTTGCAGGAAAGTTGAATCTTTCCAGGAAAGCTGGGTCTCTCCATCTAGCTGGGTCTAGATAAAATTATAATTTGTAAATAAGAATTTTATTTAATAAAAGAAATTGATATTGATATTTATTCTTCGTATGTATCTTTATGTTCATAATATATATGACTGATTAGATTAAGTGATTTGGCAAGATATTTTTAAAGTTTTAAATAGACACTGATTCACACCCCCACCTCTCAGTGTCCGAGACCTGTTTCATCAAATAAAACATAATATATTTTTATATAAATTATTACATTGTTCAAATTATGTACCACTCAACGCACTTTGGTTTTTTGGTGTATGGAAATCATGTTTACTTTCTCCTTTCTCTATAATAAATTTATTATTATAATTTTAAATAATATTTGATGTAATTGAAAATCTATTTTTTCAAGTATAGTTTAAAAATTATTTTTCTTAAAAACCCATTAATACAAAAATGTAAGTATAAAGAAAAATTAAATCCGCATTCTTATGCATTTATCCTATTTCCATGACTCCAACTTTATGGAAAACCTAGCCCATCTTTTGTTTTCAGAGAAGGTTATGTCCTTTTATTGATTCAAGGAGATCAACACATTTTTCCTCTAATCCCATCATATAACCAATAAATTTAAAAAAAAATTCTTCAACCATGCGATGATTTTGGAACTTTGAGAGAGAAACAAAAGGATTGACCTTGTTACAAGTCAACATTTCTTTCATATGATTTTGGAAATCCAAAAAGAGAGAAAAAATCTGTGGTCATGTCCAACAAAAGGTAAAATCTATTGTTGGAACTTCTGGTAAAATAAATTTGAGATTTGGTGTTAGTTAAATGTTTTTATAGTTATGTTAAGGCTTATGTATGAAATGTTTCCTTATTTATATTTAGAGAAAATAGTTGAATGTTTATATGTATGTGAAAGATGAATAAGATGGGAAAGATGAATTGATTTCCACTTCCAATGTGATTATGATAATCACGTCGCCGATGAGGGATGGCCCTTTGGCGCCCAAGGGAGCGGAGCTTCGCTCTCTCCTCCCTTCCCCGCTTCCCTTCGCCCCCTGCAAGCGCTACAACAATTTTAGCAGCTAGGATACCGAACACCGCTAGGATTCCACACATGTTGACTGACTGAAAATGACAAAACCGAAAGTTAATGTAGGAGGAGGGGCATTAGAATAAGAGTGGTTCTTGTGTTTTCATGGGATAGGATGGATTGCAATTCTTGTGATGAATATTTATAGGTAGAAATGGATAAAGTGGTTGGTGAAAATGGATAATGGTGAAATACTCATCCAATGTGTGCGTGCACATCTGATTACGTTGAATTATTGATACAGCGTAACACCGCTGGATGAATGGGCCCTCCACCTCATCGAAAGATCCCAGCCTCGTTGGAAATTTGACTTGGGATCTAATGAAGAATCTACTTATGGTTTATCATGGAGTTTAAGAAACAACAACATCTCTATATATGGTATTTTATAAGAGTTCCAAACTTCCAATTCGTCAAATTGTAGAGACCTGGTCCTTGGTAGTAGGCCAGTGGAAGGAGACTATCCACGTGGATTCAATTCCTGATAAATTGATAGGTTACCACGTACATCATGAAACAAGATGATTTTCTCCAAGTTATTTTGTTGTTACAATTTGGGGTGGAAATTTACATTAATAGTAACAATTAATTTGAAATAAGAAATTCAATGATGAGTGTTATGTACATAATTGTCATTTATGTAAGCAAATTAAGATAAATTTATGCACATAATTTTTTTAAATTATCATATTACATCAGATAAATTTATGAACACAATTATATCAAATTATCATATTTATTATCTATGTTATAAGTTATCAAACTAGAGTCATATATCCTTTTATTGAAATTTCAAAACGTGAACATTAATAAAATCTACCAAATTTTACATGAATAACACATACCGATGACGTACGCTATTTGACATAAATGTCCTATTAATTAACTCCACAATAAATTTAGATGTTACGTTTTTTTTAACTCCATAATAAGTTATACGTTGATTTTTACCTATAAGATTGGAATAATCCTTCCATTTGGAAAATTAGATGTGCCCTACTTATTTCAACTATAATTATTCACACGGTTCCTACTCTTGTAATATAATAATAAAATCAACAGTACGTATATATCAAATACGTGATGTACAAATTTCAATTATTAATCGTTCAACTCAATTTGGTCCAATCTTCACGAGACTTGTATGCTATTACGGTCGTGTATATGTGTTTCATTGCTTTTCATTTATATGTGAGAGATGTAAATTAAAATTATCATATAGATTCTGAGAATCGCGCCCCTTGTGAGGTGCGATTCTTTGGTGCCCAAGGGAGCTCAACGACGGAGGAGGAGGGGGGAGGAGGGAGGAGGGGAAGGGAAGAGGGAGGATGGAGAAGGGAGGGGCAGGGAGGAGGAGGACCATGAGGAAGGGAGGAGGGAGGACGAGAGTGGAGGAAGGAGGGTCGCGGGGAAGGAAGGAGAGAGAAGGGAGCAATGCAAGGTGGCAGGGGAGGGAGGGGGAGAGAGGGAGGGAAGGGTTGCAGGTTGATATTTTTAATTTTTTTAATATAAGTTTAGGGGTTGGTTTATAAAAAAATTTAAATGTTTTTTTAAATGTAATGTGGGGATGTTAAAGCCGGTGGTTGTTATAATTTTTTTTAATGTAATGTTGTTAGGGGGTTTAATGTTTTTAATGTAATGTTGTTGGTGGTTTAGGGGCTTGGGGGGGTGTTTTTAATTTTTAATTTTTCTTTTAAATGTAATATTTTGGGGGGG